>JACBWV010000234.1:1831151-1921151 GCA_013435795.1 Chlamydomonas sp. ICE-L
AGCCAATTACGCTTTGAATTAGGAAAGGATTCCCGAGGCCTGCGCACGACCATTGGAAAAAGTTCTGTCTGGCAAGGTGCTGTCAGTAATGGCGATATGTGTTTACAGGCTAGAAGCATCATACTATCTTGCTACACGGACGACTGATCAATCCAAATGGACACACAGTACTGTCATCATTGCATGCAGTCTTGCAATATATTAGGAAAAGCGTCACTATTGATAAGCAGACTAGCAGATTCCTGTTCAACTGTGGGGTGTGTGGTGTGTGTGGGGTTGTTGGGGTTGTGGTGTGTGGGTGTGGTTGTAAGCGGGGTGTGGCGGTGTACTTTGTTGTATATACAGCAAGCACAGCTTCATGTTCAACTGTGTGTGGGGGTTGGGGTGGTGTGGGTGTGGGGTGTGTGGGGTGTGGGGGTGTCGAGTGTGGGTTTGTGGCGTGGGGCGTGTGGCGGTTCACTTGTTGTACACCACCGCACTCGCACGATACCCATATTCAGTGTGCAACCTTAAGTGACGTGTTTGTAAATCTCTTCCTGGCAACTCTGAACTCTGCGTTCTGTATGGAGTCGAGCTCGTAGTCTACATGTCAGCTTTTTATCATCACTGCTTTAGTCAACAACACAGCATCAAAGTTGCAGGTGTGACTTCTTGCTGTCTCCCTCACTCACTGATCACATTCTGACAATACGAACGCTTGGTTTGTGTATGTAATTAGTAAAATATTCCCACCTTTTTCGCCGCTGATAGCTTTTACGGTTTTTGTGCTTGCTCCTTCCAAGGAATGCTCCTTTCCTGGTTGAGAGCGCCAGCAGGGCCCTTCACGGGGATGGCTGCTGCCAGGTCTTTTGACCAAGTGTATCATCATTATGACCCCTGGTTCAGATTTCTTCCCTTTTCCTTCCCTCCCATGGCCCATGGGGCCTCATCTGCAAGCAAACCAACCCACGCAAATGCAAGGGGTTCATAGGCACTTCTTGATTGGTTACACCAGACAATGCAGCCAACAATCGATCAATATCATTCCTGACACGTCTTCAATAGGCGTCTTTACCCGAGCGTTATATCAGCCAGTTACGGTTGAAGTTGTTACAGATTACTACTGCGAAGCGTTGACCACGACACTGTCCAAGTCCATATTTCTAGCCCAGTTAAAAAAATTCGATGAAACCAGAACTACCAACTACCCACCCCCCCACCCCCCCCCCCCCCCCGGAATTATGGTTAAAGGCAAGGGTTTACAGGTTTAAGGTTGTGTGGTTAGTTGAGTTCAGTTGGCTTCCAAACAAAAATGTGAGATATATCAGAAACGCTTGCCTTCCATTCAGCTCGTCAATTTCCCAGACCCGAATTTTCTAGAGCATCTGCGAGAAGATGTTGCTGATCAGGCCAGCACTCTCACCGCAATATCAGCTATCTGATCGAGGGTATGGGAGCCCTGCGTCAGGTTAGCTAGGTATCTTTGCATACACCACAAACCAGGCAAGATCACCATGCATGAGCCCCAGGTACTCTATTGTTCTATTTGCTACAATAACCCATCAGTATCTACCCTCAATTTTCTATCCATTTATTGATTAATCTATTCATTCATGCCTTCCTTCATACCTACATTCCATCTAGCTTGTCCCTAGTCGCCTCCCTATCTGGCTACCCTTGAAGTATAGCCCCCCACCACACGACATCCATCCTCACCATCCATGCATGTATGTTACAGTCCGGGGTAGCCTATCAGGGTAAACATGGACACACATAACATAAGACACCAAAGCAGTGGATGCTCTCATTATGACTTCAGTTAGATTGACCCATTTAATTGGATACCGATACCAATAAAACTACCTCAAACACCCTGACTAATACATCTAGCAGGGCTCCATCCTTGCATTTACTGCACGGGTCTATACAGGTCTCTTTTGGCATTCCATTACCCGTAGCCACAACGCATTACTTACTCTGAGCAGCCGGATGACATGTGACGCAGAAGCAGTACTCAACTGTGGTCGGGTGACACAAGCCCAAGTGCGATCCTGGGTGTATCAGCTAGAAAGCACTTCGAAGATGGAGAGAGATGTATGCAGCGTAGGACAGACGCGCAATCTATACACGGAGACAAGAATTTTAGGTTCCAATGACAGGCGGACGCCAAAGAACAACCAGCGTTTGGGATGAGCGGATGCCTGTAACCTGATAGACCATCAGTCAGGTCTAAGTCAGGCACCGGCATCAGCGTGTGTCAGTGAGAGACCGATTGACGCAGTCAACAGGAAGCGTCACGTGTCATGAAGGAGACACCCAGTTACGGGAGCTGACCCAGTACAGACAGAAACCCTGTTGGGCCCGCTAGTTTAAGGACGTACATAAGTAGTCACCAAGTCATTTAAAAACGCGTGAGAGCAACCTCAATTCAGCTGACACTCCAACCTATGACCAGGGACATACCAATGACTACCTCTCACTATGGCAGTGGGGACATAAAGTATTATGTAACATATATAAAAAAAAAAAAAATCAAGAACTCCGAAAAAAAAAATTCAGAGAGGAGAATCAACTGGAACCCAAAGGGTTATAGAGACGGACTGAGAAACAAGGCAAAAACAAATTATACAAACCATTTGCCCAAGCTAGAAAGAGAGGGAAAAACTAATATCAAAAAAAATGGGTGTAAAACAAACGGTATGAAAACCCGATCCGGAATAGGAACCTAATGCAAACTGTTGCTAACGAAAGAATAGAAATAATATGACCAAACAAGGATGCCCCCTACGAAGACGCGGTCATACCAACATGCGTACCAACCTCCAGAAAAAACACAGAGGATCAAGGGGCTTGGTGAAGGGGTCAGCACAGTTATCCACGGTGTAAATAGGGTAACATCCAGTGAACCATCTCCACAGCTCCTTGAGTATGCTGAATAAAATCCATTGTGTGCTGCGAGGCAGAGCTGCCAGTTTGCCAACTTAGAGACCCTATGTTGTCACTGAATGGAACCCCAAAGCACAAGGCAGCCCCAGATCCACCCTCCATTTTTCAACCATTGTACCTCCCTGGCAGCCGGACAGGGCTGATACTCAGCCTCACTAGATCTACTGGCAACAGTCGGCTGTCTTGCTCATCCAGTTCACTATGCACCCCCCAGTAGCACAGCAAAGCAGTCTTGAGACCGCCCTGTCAGACCCTATCAGCAAAGGATGAGTCCTAAAGACAAGTAACAGGAACTCAGGGTGGGGGGTGTGGTAAGTGGACCAGGTGGGACTGTGTTCTCAACTCCAAGGGCGCAACCGCTTGGCCGCCCCCCAGAGAGGACGGTAGGGTGAGCAGAAACCTGCAGGAGCTCAAGCAAATAAATACAGCCTGGTGCAAGTAGCAGGTATGCAAAGCCTCCACAAGAGAGAGGTACTTGGCTATTAGACGAGGGTTTCAGGGGCGTCAGAACGGTGGACTTGGCCGGGGGTGGGGCAGCAAACTGGGTGGGGCAGCATCGTAAGACCAAAATGCTCCACCCAGACAACAATGTAGGTGTTGCTGAGAGCATGTTGATCTGAACACACCCCTGCAGAATCCAGTGTAACATGCATGTCCAAGAGTAGGAATGACCGGATGACCCTGCTTTGACCTCCCAGCCAGCCTTTCATAGCCTGGAAAGCACATACCTATCCAGCTCATCTAAAAGCACCGATAAAAATCATCCAACATACGTCAGAAATCGCTCCACCCACCTCATGCCTCCTTCTACATAAGAGCATGTTCAGCCTTGCACATAGTGCAGCCGGTGTGCAACCAGAACCGCTTGACTCCTCCTCCCAGCCCGGGGTGACTGCTTCATCATTAAAGAGACTTGAGAGCTTGCCCACAAGGGGAACACCGTTGGGACCAAGGTGCTGAACGCCTAGGGCTGGCGCGCAGTACATGGTCCAGACCAGGTTCAGCTTGCGTTCCGAAATGCAGTTTTATGTCCAGCTGCCGAACAAACATTTTTCTATGCGTGATGGCAAGCCAGGAGCACCGAGACCTGCTTTAGAGTAGACAGGGGCATTATAGTCATGAAAATCCAGCCCGGACGTTTGCAGCAAGCACGTACCACAAAAAGTGCCTTGTAAGCGTAAGAAACCATCAACCCCAATCTTTTTACACAACCACCTGTCCGACAGTCTTTTGCCTTTACGAGGATGTGGAGTGAGTACCCAAGTACCTGGGCTGTAGGCAGGCCATCCATCCTTCATAGCCAAGAAAGCCATGATCCCTGTCAGGGTTGGTCGGGAGCATGGCCGCTTTATAGGTTAGTTTTTTCCAGTGATGGGGACCAGATGCTCCCACTAAAGGTTTCAGTTTACTTTTAACATGGGCAGCGGGGATGGGGATATCAGAGTATCAGCAGAGTAACCGGGGCTTAGCGCCCCCCAGTGCAGAACTACTGCCTGGTTGAACAGGGCTCCGGCCTATTTGCCTCATTCAAACGAAGCCTGTTCGACCGGGAACAACCCAGCCATACGGGCAGTATCGGAGCTGACCACTGATCAAGATATCCTTGCACTTTACGGCCAAAGGCTACTCATCACGGGTCTCCGATTAATCTATCAGGACACGGCAGGAGGCGAAGCGCTCACCACCCCTTCGAGCCATCAAGATGATTGAGCAGGGTGACTATTAGACAATGGACCTATAAGAGGCTCCACTATGATCTGAGATTGTCGTAATCCTAGAGCTTCAACCGACGGAATTTGACGCAGAGGAGGGCCTGGCGACCCCCTGAGATTCGGCTAAGATTTTATCCGTAGGAACTGCAGAACCTCGCCCGCCCAGTGCATTCTTACGCAATACAAGTACCAGCAGCCCCTGACCTGGGACGCAAGAATCATCCTATGGCCAGGACAGTGGTCAACAATTGGGGAAAGCAAAGGATCTAAGGAATGGCCCGCAGCCTCAGGCATGTGTCCGGTGATAGCGCAGGGATGCTAGAAACATACGGCGACCCGTCATAGGGAGGAAGCCAGGAATACAGTTATAGCTAAACTGTTCATAGAAGAGTACATCACGACTTCTCTACTACCTGGCGCAACTTAGGAACCCAAATAAAATAACCCTTACTCACCAGAGAATACCCAACCAGTCTACCAGATAACGCCCTTCGTCCAGCTTGTTACGTTTCTTCCCATTGACTAACGTGACATAGCAGGGGCATCCAAACACACGTACACCACGACACATCAGGCATCACCCCATAAACAACTCATAAGGTGTCTTGCGTCCCTGATTGGCAGTCGGTTACGAAGGTAACAAGCAGCTAGGAAGGCATAAGGCCAGAAAGACTTAGCTAGCTTTGATTCCAGGTGGATACTCCTAGCTATTAGACTGCAAGACCCATTATACCTTTCCACAGTTGCGTTCTGCTGGGCAGTGTACACCAACGATAACTCATGTACTGCCCCAACCGATATCAGCCAATCCTCGAACCATTTAACTATAAACTCCTTGGCCCTGTCAGATCTCAGACACTTAAAGGCAAAACCCCTGCAGCTGATTTGACCATCTGAGGATGATAGTTTGGACTGCTAAGGGAGCTTCATCCCTGGTCCTCAAGCACAATACTTCAGCAAAGCCAGAGAATTGGTCTATGAGGCACAGGATGTAAAACTCCCCACGCAGACCCCTAATATGAACTGGTCCCATTATATCCAAGTGAAGTCGTTGGAGAGGTGCACGGATCTCAGTTTTGCTTTCTTTAGGAAAAGGGAGACGTTTGCCCTTAGCCTTGTGACAAGCATCACATGGGATCTTACCCAACTTTTGCACTTGACCCAGACTGAGGGGTAAGTTCTTAACCATACCACTCTTGACAAGTTTGTGTAAGGCACTATAGCCGGGATGACCCAACCGCCTATGCCACAACCATGCAGGAGTGGTAGGGAGAACAACTCCACCGTCCTCATCAACATCAAGTGCAAACGCTGGATAATTGTCAGCAACTCTTAAACAACGACTGGAGGTGTGACAAGGCCTACATGCAAACTTGTACACACCATCACTGGAGGCAGGGAAGGACCAGAGAACAGAAGAGCCCTGAGTGGCAGTGCAACTAAGACTATCAAAAGAAACCTGGCAGTGGAGAGAATGAGCTACAGCATTTACTGACAGGAGATTCACCGGACAGTGAGGGATATAAAGAACATTGGTTAGAGTGATTGATGTTGGTAACCAATCACTACATAACACAATGGATCCCTTACCCTCTGACCGTTGAATCACCCCGTCACCAAATCGAACCGTAGGCCCAACAGCAGAAGATTCAAACACAGTGAACAAAGACTTATCACCCGTGATTGACATTCCAGCTCCAGAGTCCACATGCCAGACACCCTCAGAAAGACTAGGGCTACACACGTTAGAGAACTTCGTAGTGCAAGAGAATAGGACAGAGCGTACCTCCTAGTTCTTGGACATGGCGTACCCATCAATCTGAGCCTGCAAGGAGGACAACTGCTTGCGAGTCAGCGAACCTGGAAGGGCCAAGGCAACGGGCACGGGTTCAATGCCCGGTGCACCAGCCTTGGCCTTTCGCAGGTGCGGATGTTTCGTCCAGCAACAGTCCTCCGAGTGGCTCGTTTTGGAAAGACAGGGGCCCCAAGTGCAATCCAAGCGCCTCTTGGTAGTCCCGGAACCCTGAGGACCAGGTCCCCTGCCACGCTGAAAAGCAGCATTGGCAGGGACCTGGGGAGGATCGCGGGACCAACCAGGATGCCTCGGATCAGACTTAGGGAGAGACACGTTCAAGAAATCTAATGATCTATATGCTGCCAGACAGGTCCAGTAATCAACAGGCTGGTTCTGATGCAGTGCGAGACCAAACTGTAGCCGCAGAGAGTCGAAGCGGGGGTGCATGATGCCATTAATAATAGTATGCATGGCATGGCGCTGAGGCTGTGGGTATCCCGCACTGCGGAGGTCAGTGCACAAGCCCCGGACCCTGCGAAGAACACATCCACAGGTTCAGAGCTGTCCATGGTTGCACGCCGAAGCTCAACAAGCATGAGAGGGACACGAGCAGCAAGAGCATCAGAACGCTGTCTTCGGATATGCAAGAAGATATCCCGAGGAGTGGCAAAATCCTGATACACATTGACCATCGCATCCGTCATGTTCGCAAAGCATCATAGTGAGACACATGAACTCCTGACGTTCCAGGGGCAGGGCACTAAAACCCAACAGTGCAGGATCTACACGAGACTCACCATGAAGAGGCCGAGGGTCCAGCAGCAAGAGGATCAGGCACAGGAGCATACGAGGCACGAACCGACATAAAATACTCGGCAGCAATGCCAGCATCATATGCGCGCTGATCATCTAAGTTCCTAATGAGATCTAAGGAACGCGCAACACTCGCAACGAGCTCGAAATCAGGCCTAACAGGAACAAAACTGAGAGGGACCTTCACATACTGATACCCTCGGAGATCATTGTTCCTACGCCCAATCCCACCAAAGGTAACACCTCCAGGGGAAGGGTAGTTAATCCCTGTCTTCACAGATCCTAGAAAAGCACGACACTCATGACCCAGCTCAGAGTAAGCCATCACACGCTTAGGGCGACCCTTTCTATCTAGATTAGCCCGAGTGGCTGCCTCATCCAGCCTACCGTACAAAGTGCGATCAAGAGAATTTCCAGCATACTGGGCTTGGCGAATAAGCCGGCAGTCCCGCACAGCCAGCCGCACAGGTGGTGTGCCATCAAGCAGATGTTCCCAGGATATGCCGGACAGCGTAGGATTCATAGACGGCGGAGGGCCAGGCGCAGGTGGCAGATCCACCGGTGGAGGTGGAGGGGGCTCCTGCGAGGTGCCAGCAGCAGATCTGTGGACACTCGTGGCAGCAGCCTCGCGAGCCCGAGTATGGTAAGCACCAAGAGCCCGCTCTGCAGGGTTGCGAGCCTGCTCTGCAAGGTTGAGTAGAGGACCCAAAGGACCAAGAGACGAACTCCGCAGCAAAGACGGCTTGACCACCTCAGGTAGGTCCGGTGGAAGCGGCGCAAGCAGAGCGGCAGACGGAGGCTTGAAGACCGCAGGAGAAGGTGCCAATTGAGGCTCATACACCGGAGAGACAGTGGAGGTGTGGAAAACCCTAATAGCAGAAGAGGGAGTGACTCCACCGAAGTCGCCACTTCTGGCACTCTGTAGATCTTCCATACAATCATCAGAGTAATCTTCCTCTGAGTCGTCAGACTTGCCGTAAGCATAGCCATCTTCATGGCTATGGAGAGCAAGGTCTACAGTGTCGTAGGTAAAGCGGGCATCAGCGGGTGGAGGCGACCTTGCATACTGGATAATCTGTGTGGAAACACAGCATAGGCGCATCAGAATATCCTCAACCTCAGGTCGGAGACGTTGGACAAAAGGAGAAGGAGACGGAGAAATGGAGGTATTGGAGGGGGGGGTGGCTTCCATGATGGCGGAAGGAGACTCATCTCCGGCAGCAGAGGCCGCTGGCGCGCAATCATCTAGCCAATCAGTGGGAACACGAATCTTTAGAGGAAGAATTCGGTCGCATCCATTACTGATAATGACGCTCTCCATACCGCGCGACCAGGAAATACCATTCTGTGGGGTAAGTTTCTCGAAGCCGGCAGGAGGCCCACGCGGAAGTTGCATTGTAAAGCAGTGGTAGAAGTAATAAGCCCGTAACCTATCAGCTAGAAAGCACTTCGAAGAGTGGAGAGAGATGTATGCAGCGGAGACAGACGCGCCAATCTATACACGGAGACAAGAATAGCGTTACAAGGACAGGCGGACGCCAAAGAACACCAGCGGTGGGAGAGGCGGATGCCTGTAACCTGACTAGACCCTAAGTCAGGAATCTTAAGTCAGGCACCGGCTATACAGAGTGTGTCAGTGAGAGACCGATGACGCAGTCAACAGGAAGCTGTCACCGTGTCATGAAGGATGACACAGTCTACGGGAAGCTGACACAGTACAGACAGAAACACTGTCTGGGCCGATAGTTCTAAGGAAGTACATAAGTAGTCACCAAGTCATAAAACGCGTGAGAGCACCGCAATTCATGCTGACAGAGTGCATCATGGGGCTTGCCTTGAGCAACAGCTGCATTCTTGATTATTGAACCTGGGCAAAGTAGACGGTACTTGTCAGGATGGATTCACTGTCTTCTGCGAAAGCGTCAACTGGCATCATTGACAAAGGGTCGATTCTTCAACATATCCCGCTCACCTCGACAGCAGAAAATATCGAAGGCTACCAACACGATCTCGACCCCGACTGGCACGGGCCACCTCTGACGATGCAGAAGGAGGGCAGCAAATCGATCTGCTCAAGTGTAAGAAATCAAGGAAGGGGCGGGACTGAGAACGCGAAAAGCACAGCACAGTCTCAGCAAGGCGGAGCGGGGACCTCAACGTGTCTATTAGAGGTGTTATTTTCGTTTTGGCCCCCTCTGGACCCCCCAGGGCAGGGTTCCGGGGCTGAAGCCCCAAGTTCCACCCGTGTCTCTGACTGTCTCTCTCAGTCCGTATCACCCGGTCTCACCCGCTGATTGGACGGTTTCGACCACCTCCGTGTTCAAACATTATGCTCATACATGAAGCGCGCATGAATAGAGTTATCAGCCTCGCAGCGGTCAAGATCCTTCGCAAAAGTTGACGAATGTTTTGTAGCTTATTCCGCTACCAGTAGTATTTACTCTACTACTTTCGAAATTTCCAGCCTCCATCCTCGCCAGGGACCTGCTCCTCGCCTTTTCTCGCAGCCTGCAGATCAAGTTTCTTAAATTTCGCCCCCAGACCTGCCCGTGACTGGGAAAGCGTTTTTCCGTGTCGCTTGTGAGACGCGCTTAGGACTTGCAATTTTCTGTGGTGCCAGCTCAGGCCTCGGTGATGCCAGTTCAGGCCCACCTGGCAGTACAGCACAGCAGGTCGGTTGTACTTGATGCTGCCGCAGCTGCACACAACCACACCTCGCTCCTCACATAGGCTGATGGGACAAAGCCAGCTATGGCAACATGCTAGGTTTTGATTGTTATCTTGTTGCCAGTTTGCAACCTCTCGTCCTCCAGTAGGAGCAAAAGTGTGTTGAGTCTCACGCAGATTCTTAGACGGCTTTGATCAACACTGGTTCTGACCCATGCAACGAAGAAGTGGGCTCATGAAACGTAGATTTGGATAACACTTGCGTCTGATAACGTAGATTTTAAAGTACCCTTGAACAAACCTGGCAAACACATTGCCACTTATAATTCATGCTGCATGTTTTATATTCTTTAGGGGGGTTAATACCTACGCCACCAAAACGGTGGTTGGGAGTTTGGTTTCTTTGTCCTCGACACATCCCTGACGTAATGGTTTTTTTGCTTTGTGGGTGCTTTTTATTTTTGCTTTAGCACAGAGTCTCATTACATTACATTACATTACATTATTACATTACATTACATTACATTACATTACATTACATTACATTACATTACATTACATTACATTACATTACATTACATTACATTACATACATTACATTACATTACATTACATTACTTACATAATTACATTACAGTACATTACATTACATTACATTACATTACATTACATTACATTACATTACATTACATTACATTACATTACATTACATTACATTACATTACATTACATTGATTGTTAAAGTCTACTTGACACCGCGAGGGTGTATGAGACTCTGTGCTTTAAACAAAAAGAAAAAGCACCCGCAAAGCAAAAAACCCCATTACATCAGGGGTGTGTCGAGGACAAACAAACCAAACTCCCAACCACCGTTTTGGTGGCGTAGGTATTAAACCCCCTAGAGCAGGACCCAGATCTCAACCACTTACAGTGGCGGAGGTAAGAAGCTAACAAATGAGAAGTCACAAGAAGAAAAAAAGGGATAATAAATTACGGTGCCACTAAGCAGTCCAGGGCTTCCTGTCTTGCTCTTCTACAAGTAGAAAGATAGTCGGCTAGGTTGCTCCAAAAAGACTTAGTGCCATTTCCATTCATACAGGTTCTGAATGTGGAATCGCAGAATTCCACATTCCATACGGTTAAGTCGGTATCCTCATGGACATGCCTATAAATATCTGTAAACAGCTTCTGGTAGCGAAGGCGAATATCATTATAAAAAGGGCACTCAAACATATGCATTTCATCCTCAGGTTTTTGGAACCCACACATTTGACAGTGTCTCATTGAGCGAGGGATGTGTGCTCTATCCACCACCCTCATTCTTTCTGTGTTCAGCCAATGGGAACCCATTCTAAACTGTGCTATAGAACGAATCTGATCCTGCTTATGTAAGGCGGATGTAAAGGGAATCAAGCCATTCTCATCATTGCTGTTGGCTGCGAACCATTTTTGGTATCGGAGGCGTTTAAAGCCAACCCTTCTCTCATCAGGGATGTCTCTAACTGCATTGGTGTCACTTGGGTACTTAAACCTCCATGACTCAAAAACTTCAGACATAATACCTTCGACATCGACAGCCTCCAAAATGTTGATGTTTTTACTGGATCCTAGCTTGTGGAGAGCACAACGTAAGTCATGAACCCAGCCAATGTTGGAGTCAAAAGATTCCTCAAGAGCCATTCTAATGAGATCCTCAGGTTCTTTATGTATGGTCTTGTTCCAGAAGCGCAAAGCTTGTTTAAGCCAATCAAAACACAACGGGGTTCTACCCAGCTCTTCCATGATAATATTAGATGTAGTAGATTGGCAAACACCCAAAATTTGTTTAAGTATACCTCTATGCCATTTCTCACAAGCATGGTCATTTGAGATAAGTGTGTTGTTCAGAATAGAAGGAGCCCACACCTCACAGCCAAAATTCAGGATAGGTTGTACAAGAGAATCAAACAGGTGGGTGAGAATATCAATATTGTATATCTCCAAAGTATGGCATCGCCTACGGAGCATGTGGTGTGCCTTTTGGGCCTTAGTGAGCATCCTAGAAAAAGCAGCTTTTGCACGATTGCTTGAGTCACCATCCACAAAGAGGGATCCCAAGTAGATAAAATATAACTTTGTAGAAAGTTGTGCTCCATCATAGACAAATTTGTAATCAGGATCCATGCGGGCCTCATCACAGAAGTGCTTGTTGAAAACGACAATCTCAGTTTTCTTTATATTCACAGCCATCTTAGTAGCCTCGCAGAAATCTCTCAGGCAGTCAAGCATCGCTTGCATATCTGCCGGGGATTCTGCCATTATAGCTAGGTCATCAGCATAAAGTAACAGTTGCAGAATCTTTCCCCTAAGCTCAGCCCCTACATTTGGGAGCTTGGATTGGAGGAACGATTCAATTCTATCAATGAACAGACCGAATAGGAGTGGGGATAGGGGGTCTCCTTGTTTAACTCCTACAAGGGATGGAAAGGAGGATCCAATGTCCCCATGTAGGCGAACTTGGAAAACAACATGATTATACATGGACTTAAGAATACTGAGATAGGGGTCCTTGACTCCTAGCCTTGCTAAGCAATCCCACAGCAAGTCTCTGTTGACCCAATCATAAGCCTTCTTGAAATCAACAAAAGCCACAAAGAGTGGTTTTTTCTTCTCTCTATATTTATCTACAATATGGTTAAGAATGAATGATGCGTCTGCAGTACCCCTACCATTTCTAAATCCATATTGGCCAGCGGCTCTGAGGTTGAATTCTTCTGACCAATCATCTAGTCTATATCAGCATGAATAGCGGTGCTCTCGCTTGTTTTATGTCTTGGTGACTCCTTGTGTACTCCCTTAGAACTATCGGTCCTGACAGTACTATGTCAGCTTCCTGTTGACTGCGTCATCGGTTCTTCTGACACGCGCTGTCTAGCCTGTACCCTGATCAGGTTCCAGGCTACCGCCCCCTTTCCTCCACTGGTGCCCCTTAATGGGTCTCCTGTGCTTGTAACTTATTCTCGTCTCCGCATTTATAGATTGGCGTGCTGCACACACAAAGTCCACTCTCCGGAGTGTTATCCAAGCTGATAGGTTATACGGCCCTTTATTTACTACCACTGCTTTGCGATGCAACTTCCGCGAGGACCTCCCGCCATTTTGAGAAACTCCATGACATGGATGGTCTTTCCTGGACGCGCGGGATGCGCAGTATCATTCTCAGCGATGGCTGCGACCAATCCTTCCAACGGAGGAACGGCTCCTCTTGATGATTGGCTAGACGTTTGTGCACCAGCTGCCACTGCTAGCGGTTATGAGAGTCCTTCCGCCATCGTGGAAGTAACCCCCCCCGGTCATTCCTCCATCTTCTCTTCCTTTTCCTCCCCTGCCGTCTGTCGCCTCCTCCCGTCTGTCGTAGATGACTGTGACGTGCAGACTCAAGTCGGCGACTAGCCTGGACATCGGTGGAGATACCCCGTCTTCGTCTGCTCGCGTCCTTGACGTCGCTAACCTTTCTCCGGTGTTTGAGGCTCTGCCTGCATACCGGAGGTTGCCAAGCCGACCAAGCTCCCTGCTGATGTCTACGTCGTCTTTGCCCCCTTTGCTCTGCCCAGCCGACGGTCGGCTACTGGCATGAGCTTGCGCTCTAGTGGCTCTGTGCTACCTTCTGGAGAATTTTTTCGATCAAGCTGGCGGATCGCCGGCACTGCCGTAGGGTTCGCCAGAGGAGGACGACCTACGCGTCTGGACCTGGAGATTCTGGAGGTGGTAGGAAGCAGGGGGGTATGGTCAGCACCACTACGGGTGCTGCTCCCTCTACCCCCCAACCGGGTGAGTCGAGCGATAGAGGGGGGGACTTGGGATTGACTGATCATCGACGGCGGGATATTAGGACCTTTACATGCCTCGGCTCTGCTCTTCGCATCCTAGCGATAAATGTTCGAATTCTGCCCTTGCGATTTGCGATTTTCTGCCATTGGTGCGATTTTCTGCACCAGGTGTGACTTGCTGCACTGTCATTCTCGTCTCCTTTTTCCCATACCTCAAATCTCGACTTCGACCTAACGCTTCCCCACCTTCTGTGATCCCAGGTCTCGCAGCGCCGGACTTCGCCCATGCTACAGGCCGCAGTGGACGCCGTCCTGGCCCTAGTCCAGCGGCCGTGGAGGATTTTTGGCATGATATCTTGGTGGATATTTTTCTCTCTTAGGCTCCTTGTGACCCCTGGGTGCGTTCCGTGGTTCGACAGAGGTTACTACTTTATCTTCCCGTGCCCCTGGTTCCCCCCTTAGGTGTATGCCTTAGCTACGTGAGTTTGAGTTCAAGTGTTTGAGTTCTGATAGGGCTTCGGAATTTTTAGTTAAGTGGTATAGAGGCATGGTTGATCTCGATTAGTTGGGGCATGCATGAGTTGTTGATGATGACACTGCTCAGCATGGTGCTAGTGTGTTATCTTTGCAATCGCGTGTTCATCTAGGGAGACAAGACTCCTTCGGAGCTTTTCTTTGGGGTTGCACCTAATGTGTCGTTGTTGCGTTTGTTTGGTCGCCCTTGCTATGTAATCTTAGTATTGGGCAGTCACGCAACAAGCTAGTTAGAAAGGCATTATTTGGTAGACTGGTTGGGTATTCCCTGGTGAGTAAGGGTTATTATATTTGGGTTTCCAATGTTGCGCCAGTTAGTAGTGAGTAGTGATGTACTCTCTATCTCCAGTTCAGTTCTAAACTGTCTTTCTGGGTTCTCCCATTAGTATGGGTCCCCGTGCCCGCTTGCATCCCTCCTGTCATCAAACGGTGATATGTTATGTGTTACCGGTAATTCCCTACGCCCTTTAACAACCCCAATTGTTGTTGGCTGGCCTGGCTGGGATGTATCATTGTTGCATTCTAGACCAGGGCCTGATCTTGCTGTATTGTGTGTGAAGTTTTAGGGCGGGTGGGAGTTGGATATCCAACTATAATCTTAGCCGAATCTCAGGGGGTCGCCAGGCCCTCCTCTGTGCCACGTTTTAGCGGTGAAGCTTTAGGATTTAGACAGCCTTCGATCATAGTGGTACCTGGATCAGGTCCATTGACTAATAGTCGCCAACCTCCGACCACCTCGGATGGCTCGCGGGTGTCGATAATTCCGACGCCTCCTGTCGTCCCTGGTGGATTACTCGGGTCAAGCCCATGTGATGATGTAGCCGTTGCCGAATGGGTAAGTGATGATCTTGAACACTGGTCTAGCTTGATACTGCGTATGGCTGGGGTGTTACAGTCAACCCAGGATTCATTGTTTTAGGTGCTGCTGGTTCTCATACGTAGGTTAACATGGCCCTATGTGTGAGTGCCTATTCCTCAGCACCTCCTAGACTGACTTATAGGGTAGTCTAGATTGGTGGAGCGTTACGACGCTTTGTTTAGGCAGCTTCCTTTCAGCTGTCTTTCTTGGTTTTGGTGGAAGGTGGTACTTAATTCAGACCACCGTTATAGCGTCTTGATGGTTGCTGACTCTTAGTTCCATAGGCAGATGGTTCGTTCGGTGGAGCTCATCATAGATTAGCTATTTCTTTTTACTCCACACTGTTTTTAGATCACCAGCCCCTCATGTGATTGGAACTTTTTGTGGAGTGTAGTAGTTGTTTCCCTTCGGATTTTACTGTGAATTGGTGGGCTGGGTAATCTTGCAGTTGTACTTGCAGATGTACCGCCGCTCACCTCTTTCTTGTTTTCCGAGTGTATTTCAAGCGCCCTTTCAGTCCATCCTTTGCAATAAATTCTTTGAAGTCCTTTTTATGCGTTTACTATTTTTCAGGTGGACAATAGGTTTTATGTACTATGGTTGTACATCTACCCTTCTATTGTTCATTGAATTGTGTTTCCTTTGTTGGTTACAAGTTTCTTGAAAATTTTAACTTCGCATCCTTTGGATTTTTTCAGTTGCTGCAAGTTTGGTTTGCTTTAGTTAGGCGCTTGGTTTGTCTTGAGTGCATGAGTTCTTTGCGGTGCGATACCCACCTCCTAGAATGTTTTAGTTAGTGCCGTAACTGGGGATTTATGATAATTAACTTTCATAAATCTTCTTACTTCCATCTTTGAGTGAGAAACCAGTTCATCATGTTTTTTTCATCCCAACCTAGTCATGAATTCTATGCTAAGAATGGTTTTTAAGGTAGTGGATTTTTCCATCGACTTTTTTTTTCCATCGTAGTCTTTAGTGTCCTCTTGTCTGCGTCCTTTAGGCTTTGATTCTCTCGTGAGCTGCGCTCACACGATATTTCAATCCGTCTCTTTGGTTATCATTGATTGGCGTTAGGTTCCTATTCCCGGATCGGGTTTTCTATACCGTTGTTCCCCAACTTTGATATACGATTTTTTCAGTCTTCTCTTTAGGTTAAGTTCTCGGTTCTTTCAGTCACCGTTGTTCCCCTTCCTTTGGTATTAGGATTGATTTCTGTTTGGCCTCCCTGTGATTTTCTGGTTTGGTGCCTACTATTCTGGATGAATAGTATTTTTGCGCTTACCATGGATGGTTACATTTCCATTTTGGTCTCAGCTCAGCTCGGTATGTCCCAAGTTTTTTGCTGCTACATTTTCGGAGTACTACAGTGGTTTTTGGTTCATCCTTTCTCATCCTTTTATTTTAGACAAGGCTTTCTTCTGGTTTCCTGTTTTTCCGCCGTTCCTTAATAATTTTTGTTTGCTACCAGTTTATGGTTCTATGTCCCCAGTGCCATAGGTGGAGTACTAGTATTGTATGTCACCTGCGTCATAGGTGGAGTATGAGCATGAATAGCGGTGCTCTCGCTTGTTTTATGTCTTGGTGACTCCTTGTGTACTCCCTTAGAACTATCGGTCCTGACAGTTCTATGTCAGCTTCCTGTTGACTGCGTCATCGGTTCTTCTGACACGCGCTGTCTAGCCTGTACCCTGATCAGGTTCCAGGCTACCGCCCCCTTTCCTCCACTGGTGCCCCTTAATGGGTCTCCTGTGCTTGTAACTTATTCTCGTCTCCGCATTTATAGATTGGCGTGCTGCACACACAAAGTCCACTCTCCGGAGTGTTATCCAAGCTGATAGTCTACGTAGCATGCAAAGGGAGAAGATCTTTCCTATGGAGTTGCTCACCGCAAGACCTTGATAGTTGTCCTTGTCATACACACTGCCTTTGGATTTGGGTACTGGTACCAAGGCAGCTGCAGCCCATTGGCTAGGGTAAGAGGTCTTCCAGATGAGATTAAACAGGTTAGTCATAGCTTGTACAAATCGGGAGTTGGCCTCATGGGAAGCAAATCTGTACCATTCTGCAGGGATACCATCTACCCCGGGGGAGGAGTTTTTCCTTAGGGATTGGAGGACAGAAAACACCTCCTATATCTCATATAACCTCGGGTTGTCAAGTAGACTTTAACATGAAATTTAATGTAATGTAATATTGATAAATATGTGAAATGATGAAATGGTGGCGATGTATTTAGCTTTCCGGAGTATTATCTCGTGAGGACTGACACAGGGAAACGGCGAAGGCGCTAAGCTTACAAACGTGATAGCATGCCAGGCGGCAAGCTAGGTATAAGAAGGGAAAAGGCGACAGTACCTCAGGGTACTGCCGCCGGTAGGTGCCGGTCCTAAGGGGTGGAGGCACTACTATGGAAGCTTCCAGGTGGAAGGCCTGGCGCCCCAAGACACTCTAGCTGGGCCGGGAGAACCGGTCTATAACATCCCCCCCAATTCCTTGTATTCTTTATTCATAAGAATCCCTGGGATTAGGAGGTTCTAGGGGAAGGGAAGCTAGAGTGAAAATAGATAACTGGTGCATAAGAGAGCCCGGGGGTATAGGCTTCTGGTTTGGCCAGTGTTCACTAATGGACGGCATTAGACTTTGAGAGGCATATGCAAGTACATCAAGAGGGGAACAAGGGACAGAGGCAGTACAGTGACTATTATCTATTATCTAGGTGGGACTGGATTCCAGCTGTGGGGCTGCCAGGAAGGTGCTGCCATATGGCTTTGTTCAGCTAAAAGGGGCTGATAGCAATCTGTTTGATTTCCATTAATAAACAACTTTAAAGTAGACGTCCCCCGCTGGCTCATGGCTATCATTCCAGATGGAAGGATATAGTGAGATACTTCCAGTATCATCTATAAAGTATCATGAGTCAGGATCTCAAGATCAATGCTAGGGGAAACTATGGGGTCATAGTGGGGAGTCAGTAATGTACTGTAAGGGATCTGCAGGAAGCTGCAGGAGGAGAGCTCAAGAAGGCATGTAGCTCCCCATGGTCAAGGACATGAGTGATGCTATATCACAGGTTCATGATCAAAGCTTCTATAGTTATTCCATTTTGAGCTTGGCAATGCATCCAATCTTTGCTCTGAAGTCACAGAACTTGGCCCTGGGCAGAGCTTTGGTGAGCATGTCAGACATGTTGGCAGCAGTTGGGATCCAGTTCATTTTGATACCCTCCTTCTTGGACTGTTCCTTGAGGAAGTTGAACCTGGTCTCCATGTGCTTCAGTCTGGATGACAGCTTCTCTTGGTTCCAGGCACTAAGGGCAGCTTGGTTGTCACCATTGATGGTGAGGGGAGGGGGAACTATGCCTGCTGTGGCAGAGTGTTGTAGTTTTCTCAACCACATTCCCTCTTGGGCAGCAGAGGTAGCTGCCATGAACTCAGCTTCTGTAGTAGACAATGCTGTAGCAGATGCCTGGATCTTGGATGCCCATGAGATTGCTCCCCCTTGGTTGAGGAAGACGTAACCTGTTGTGGACTTCCTTGTGATTGGACAGGCAGCATGGTCAGAGTCACAGTAACCAATGAGGGGTTTGTTGGAGAAGGTGTAGGTGATGCCATGGTCTGGTGTGTTAGACAGATACATGAGGATACCAGTTGCAGTTTCCATGTGGTCATGCAACGGGTGTGCACTGTGCCTGGCCAATCTGTTGACTGCTTGGGCAATGTCAGGTCTTGTGTTAACTGCCAGGTAGTTAAGGGAGCCTACAATTTGGGCAAGTGGTAGGCCTGTGTCTGGGGCATCTTTGCTGGCATAGGGCAGTGGAGCATCTGGTAGGAGGGGCACAGGGAATCTGGTGCTGTTGGGTTCAGGAAGCATGTTGTGGGCGCGCAGCAGGTCCTGGATGAACCTTGATTGGCAGATGTGGAGGGTGCCAGCTGATGCATTCCTTGTGATTTCATAGCCAACAAAAACTGAGGGGTCACCGAGGTCTCTAGTCTTGTATAGTGTGATGATGGTGGTTTTGTACTTGTCTAGGATGGTTTTGTCAAAGGACAGCATAAGGAAGTCATCAACCCAGAGGAGTACCCAGATGATGGGTTTGTTAGTTGAGCTAGGGAGCACAAATAGACCTTGGTCTACGTCTACTTCTTTGAATCCTATAGCTGTCATATCTTCTTTTACTTTGAGGTACCACTGTCGAGAAGCTTGTTTGAGACCATAAAGGCATTTCCACATACGGCAGACCCTGTGGTCCTGTTCGAATCCTGGTGGTTGGGTGCAGTACAGTTCTTCTTCAACTATTCCATTGAGGAAGGCTGTGGAAACGTCTAACTGTGCTAGGTATGCCTTTGGGTTTGCTGCCATTGAGAGGATGTAACGAATAGTAGCATGCTTGGCCACTGTTGCAAAAACTTCATCATAGTCCATTCCTGGGCGTTGGGCATACCCTTTGGCAACTAGTCTTGCTTTGTACCTGACAATTTCTCCATCAACTGACTGTTTGATGTCAAATACCCACTTGGTTCCTATGGCTTTTGCTCCTGTTGGGAGTTCTGAGAGGGACCAGGTGTTCATCTGTGCAAGTGCTGCTAGTTCTTCTTGCATAGCGGCCTTCCATTCTTTGGCCTGAGGGCCAGAGAGAGCTTCTCTTTCATTCTTGGGAATGATAACTTGGTCAGCAGCTAAAAAAGCTAGAAAGTTAGGGGAGTGTCTTTCTCTGCCAGTACGTCTAGGTTCAACTAGGGATGGGTCTACTTCTGGGGGTGGTGGAATATCAGGGCTAGGAGGTGTGGCTTGAGGTAGCTCCTGGTGTGGTGGAGATGGGGGGTTATGGGGATTTTCAATTTCCTGAGGGATGTGTTCATCTCCTTGTTCTATCGTTTGGTTATGAGGTGTACTGGCTGCTGGTGTGACAGTGGATGCTGGTGGAGTGGAAGTCGGCTGGTACACTGTTTCTGGGTTAGAAGAGAGGTTGTCTGGTAGTCCCCACACCTGTGGATTGGCCCATAACCTTTAGCTTTCCGGGGTATTATCTCGTGAGGACTGACACAGGGAAATGGCGAAGGCGCTAAGCTTACAAACGTGATAGCATGCCAGGCGGCAAGCTAGGTATAAGAAGGGAAAAGGCGACAGTACCTCAGGGTACTGCCGCCGGTAGGTGCCGGCCCTAACGGGTGGAGGCTCTACTATGGAAGCTTCCAGGTGGAAGGCCTGGCGCCCCAAGACACTCTAGCTGGGCCGGGAGAACCGGTCTATAACAATGTACGGTATCTTGTCAAGATCGGCAGTACATGACTAAGCAGTTAACTATCTGAAGTCAGATCAGACCGGTTAGTTTTGCGTGTTCAGAACCTAGCACACACCAGGGTTGTAAATTTGTTATAAACGGTACGAGCTGCGTGACGCATGCAGATTTGGGAGGGTTTGTAGCTTCACGGGCACAGATTTTGAAACCGGTTGCGTCTCTTGATGCAGATTTGGGAGTCCACCAGAACTTCTACTTGCGTCAGGACTTATGTGGCCTTTTAGGGATACGCATCACAACAGGTCGCCGAAGTTGTTGCCACATCGATACAGGCAGATCATCTGGACTAACTGGCGAACAATTAGCAGGTAGTAGCTATGTAGCTATGTAGCCAACTTCCCCTGTTTGGTAGCTACCCGGATACCCGATCCCCGATCCCCGCCGGTCCGGCCATCAACCAGGGTTCTGCCTTCTAGATACTTCCACGAGCCCCCACCTTCCCCACGGTTCCACAACCAACCATATATTACGTCGCGCCGCTACTGGCAACCAAGCTTCAAGAATTCTGCTGCTCACTGCAATACCTCTTTTTTGCCTCGCTTAAAACCACCACGCTATCATAGCTAATTTTTCGCCTTATCGATCCTCGTTCATTTGTCCGCCCGTCCTCCTCTCCTCCTACTGCCACATCTAGAAGTCTTTCTTCCTTCTTCCTTCCTGCTGCAGACCGCACTCGAACCTCTACCTTCGAAACCCACCCCACCCCCACCCTTACTCCCCCTGCCTAACTTCCAAGCCCAGTTCTCGCGCACATGGAGCCCGGCTCGTTCCCACAATGGAAAGGTAAACCGTCTTGGCAAGGCCTCGGTCAATCCAGAGCCATACTACCTGTATAGCGACACTCATACTACCATGGACTGGAATCATATCCCCCCCTCCACCCCACCCCCGTGACTCGTGCACAGTGCCATGCAAAAGTAGGCTTCACCCTTTTCCATATCGTCACCCACGAGAATCAGTCCCCCCCCCCCCCCCCCCCCCCCCCCCCCCCCCCCCTGCAACATGTGCACAGTGCCATGCACAAGGAGGCTCCATCCTTTTCAATCGAAGCTGTTGCATGCCATCCACCCCTAGACTCTTTGTATAGCTAATGCTATGCTCTTCACCTCCCCCCCCCCCCCCCCCCCCCCCTCCCCACGCACCCACCCCCACCCCCACACCCACACCCACCCCGCCCACCCGCACCCACCCTCAAATCCACCCCACCTACCCCCTACCCTGGGCAACACTCATACCGTCACCCACCAGAATCTGTTTCCCCTTCTGTGACTTGTGCACAGTGCCTTGCACAAGCAGACGTCACCCTTTTTCGCAGAGCCCCCTAAGTCACCCTGTTGTCTGCCTGTGTCTGTCTGTCTGCCTGTCTGTCTGTCTGTCTGTCTGTCTGTCTGTCTGTCTGTCTGTCTGTCTGTCTGTGTCTGTTTGTCCGCCTCGTTCCAACCCTGGGCCTTACTGGCCCCTAGCTCAATTCCGGTGCCACCTGTCGCTCCGATAGCCAACACACTCTGCCATTTTTCTGCGTCTCTTGCAACGCCCCTAGGGCCGGGGTCGTTACAATCATACACTGGAATCATATCCCCTCATGTGGCTGGTGCACAGTGCCATGCACATGCAGGCTTCACTCCTTGAGACACAATCATGCTCTGGAATCACATCACCATGCCCCCCCCCCCCCCCCCCCCCCCCCCCCCTCCCCACCCCACCCCACCCCACCCCACCCACACACACCGCAACCCATTCCTGTGACTGGTGAAAACAAATTGGGCACGGGGTATGGGGTATGGGGTATGTTATGTGTGCACGCGTGATGCAGTCTGTTTGCATGGCACAGGTGAATTCTATGGCAAAGTGGAGAGTGTACAGTTGTGGAATGTTGAATGCGTGCTCGGTATTCAAAGTGTTTATATGCTGGTAGACATGCTTGAGTGCATACCAGCTGAAACCTGGCTCAGGGCATGGGGCATGGCGCATGCGGCACAGGAAAGGGCACGGGGCCCGGGGCATAGGGCAAGAGGCATAGGGCAATGGGCAGAGGGTTAGGGGCATATGGCAAGGGGCATGCAGCACGAGGCAAGGGCATGGAGCATGGGGCGTGGGGCAAGGAGCATATGGCAAGGAGCATGCGGTATGAGACAAGGGCATGGAGCATGGGGTGTGGGGCAAGGGGCATAGGGCAAGGAGTATGCGGCAGGAGGCAAAGGCAAGGGCATGGAGCATGGGGCGTGGGGCATGTGGTACGAGGCAAGGGCATGAAGTATGGGGGTATGCGGCTTGTGGTATGTGATGTGGGCACGCAATGTAGTCTGTGTGCTTGTCAAGGTTGACTTATTTGGCGAAGTAGGAAGTGCACTCTTGTGGAATGTTGAATGTATGCTACGGATCCAAAGTGTTTACATGCTGCATAGCCCAGAGCTTGTCTCTCCAGCTATGAGCAGCAGCTTCTAGGCAGCTCTCCTGGTGTAGCCATAAATAAATGAGAAGCCTTCTTACGAGGCGTGAGGTTGAGGGGGCTAGCCTGTTTGCTTTCACTGGGGCTAACCACCATAGAGGGGGGGGGGGGGGGGGGGGGGGGGGGGGGGGGGGGGGCTGCAAATCCCCTTGCAGCGTAGCTATACTTTAGTGACATACCATGAAACCCATCTCGTCCTTCATCTCTTACAGCACACTACCATGATGCATTGCTGACCCCCCCCCCCCCCCCCCCCCCTCCCTCCTCTCCCTCCCTCCCTCCCTCCCTCCCTCCCTCCCTCCCTCCTCCTCCCTCCCCTCCCTCCCTCCTCCTTCCTTAGCTCCCTCCCTCCCTCCCTCCCTCCTTCCTTACCTCCTCCCTCCCCCCCCCTCCCTCCCTCCCTCCTCCATTCTCCTCCATCCTCCCTCCTCCTCCCTCCCTCCCGCCCATCCCTCCCCTCCTCCTCCCTCCCTACCTCCCTCCCTCCCTACCTCCCTCCTCCTCCCTCCCCTCCCCTCCCTCCCTCCCCTCCCCACTTTCCCTCCCTCCCTCCCCTCCCCACTTTCCCTCCCTCCCTCCCTCCCTCCCTCCCTCCCTCCCTCCCTCCCTCCCTTCCCTCCCTTCCCTCCCTTCCCTCCCTCCCTCCCTCCCTTCCCTCCCTTCCCCTCCCTCCCTCCCTCCCTCCCTTCCCTCCCTCCCCTCCCTCCCCTCCCTCCCCTCCCTCCCTCCCCTCCCTCCCTTCCCTCCCTTCCCTCCCTCCTTCCCTCCCTTCCCTCCCTTCCCTCCCTCCCTCCCTTCTCTCCCTTCCCTCCCTTTTCTTCCTTCCCTCCCTTCTCTCCCTTCCCTCCCTTCCTCCCTCCCTCCGTTCCCTCCCTCCCCTCCCTCTCCTCCCTCCCCTCCCTTCCCTCCCTTCCCTCCCTTCCCTCCCTCCCCTCCCTCCCCTCCCTCCCTCCAATTCCTCACTCACACACTCCCCCCCTCATCCCCCCCCAAAGGTCTGTTCGGCTGGTCCCTCCCTCCCTCCTTCCCCTCCCTCCCCTCTCTCCCGTCCTCCCTCCCCTCCCCTCCCCTCCCCTCCCCTCCCCTCCCCTCCCCTCCCCTCCCCTCCCTCACTCCTTCCCTCACTCACACTTTCTCCCCCCCCCCCCCCCCCCCCCCAAAGGTCTGTCCGACTGGTCCTTGAAGTATGTCGATGGTACAACATGTAGACCCTCCTCCTTCCCTTCCTCCCTCCTCACTCACTCACTCACTCATCCCTTTCCACCCCCTCCCTCCCTCCCTACCCTCCTTACCCTCCTCCCTTTTCTCCTCTCCCTCCCTCCCTCTCTTCCCTCACTCACACACTTCCCCCCCCCCCCCCCCCCCCCCCCCAAGGTCTGTTTGACTGGTCCATGAAGTATGTCGACGGTACTACAGCCCGAGACAAGTCAAAGTGGAAGGAGGAGTTCACCCCTGAGCGCCGAGAATGGCTTGAGGAGGCACTCAAGCATTACATGAAAGACTTCACATGCCGCATGACTGAAATCAAGGAGGCATTGGATAAGGAGGATGGCGTCAGCAGTGCGGCTGAGGGAGACACTAAGGACCAAGACCAAGAAGATCGCACTGGTGGGTGAAGTTGGGGCTGGGGCTGACTGTGGTGTTCAAAATCACACTGGTGGGTGAAGTTGGGGCTGGGGCTGACTGTGGTGTTCAAAATCACACTGGTGGGTTAAGTTGGGGCTGGTGGGTGAACTTTGCGCGAAGATGGCGTCAGCAGTGTGGCTGAGGGTGACACTCAGGACCAATACCAAGAAAATCACACGTGTGTGAAGTTGAGGCTGGTGGGTGAAGTTGGGACTAGTGCTGGTGGGTACCTTAACCTAGGTATTAATATAAATATCAGTATCACATGTAAGCACATAGTTTTGTACTTGAATGATGATATATGTGATACTTTATCTTGTACGGCATTGTAATTTTATATTGCATCATGCAGGAGGGGCCCAAGCCTCCAGAAATTTAATTATGCTGATTGATTAGCTGTAAGAATGGGGACACAATGGTGATGTTTTGAGCCACTTAACGATGTTTTGAGCCATTTTAACGATGTTGTGAGCCAATTCAACGGCATTGTAAATATGTGCTGCATCATGTATTGTACACCAATCAAATGTATGATCATTATTTAATTGGAATTTAATCAGCTATGTCATACAATATTATGATTAATTGATACACAAAATATATATAATAATAATATGTAATAGTATAAAATATTGACCAGTCCTCACATCCTACTCCCTGAACTCCCATATCACATGTTATCCAACACCTCACACCCTTTACGCAGACCCCCACCCCAAACACCCCACCCTGCACCTTGCACCCCATACGCAGACCCCCACCCCACACACCCCACCCTGCACCTTGCGCCCCACACCCCGCACCCCACACACACCACCCCATACCCCATACCCCACACCCCGCACCCCGCATTCCGCTTCTTCAACCCACTTTCCACACCCTGCACCCCACACCCTGCACCTTGCACCCCACACCCCGCACTCCACACACACCATCCAATCCCCACACCTCGCACCCCGCACCGCGCTTCTTCAACTCAATTCCCAACCCCAACGTTGCACCCCCACCTCTATCCGGATTCCCTCTCAGGGGAAGGGGCAAGCATTTCACTCGAGCTGTGAGCATACACATACTTGCACCCCACACCCCGCATCCCACACCCTGCACCTTGCACCCCGTACCCCACACACCCCACCCTGCACCCCACACCCTGCACATTGTACCCCACACCTCGCACCCTGCACACCTCCCCATACCCCACACCCCGCACCCCACACACCCCACCCAGCACATTGTATCCCACACCTCTCACCCAGCACATTGTACCCCACACCTCCCGCCCACCTGGCACACCTCCCCATACCCCACACCCCGCACCCCACACACCCCACCCCATACCCCACACCTGTTCCTTCCCAGGGGAAGCAGAAGCACTTCACTCGAGCAGCAGGAGCTTGTGGAATTGTAGAGCACATTGAATTTGCGCACCCCGCACCCACTTTAACCCAATTCCTGACCCCTTTCACCCCCACCTCTATCTTGATTCATTCTCAGGGGAAGCAGCAAGTACTTCACTCGAGCAGCAAGAGCTCCTACTAGAAGAGCTTATGGAAATTGTGGAGCACATTGACTGTGCACGAGGTAAGCTAAGCTGCGGTTGCGTTTGCCCACAGTTTGTATTTTTATGTATTTTGAAGTCCAGGGGGAGCAAAATAGGCTTAAGGGACTTGCCCAACCTTGAAAACAGGAAAGGCAGTTTACAGCTCAACATAACAGTTCGAACAGTTCAGTACAACATACGTAAAGTTCAACATAAGTACAGTACACTTCAACATAACAGTTCAAACATGATCTGCACTCTCTGCTTCATCTTCTGGCTAGCTCACACCCACTACCCCCCCCACCCCACCCCACCCCCCCCGCCTACAGATATACACAAGATTGGTAGCCCACACCCTCCTCCACCCACCATTCACCCACCTACCCACATACATGTATACACAAGATTGGTAGGCTGCCCTCCTCCACCCACCCACCACCCACATACCTACCCACATACAGATATAAACAGGATTGGTAGGCTGCCCTCCTCCACCCACCCACCACCCACCCACCTACCCGCATACATGTATACACAGGATTGGTAGGCTGCCCTCCTCCACCCACCCACCACCCACATACCTACCCACATACAGACATACACAGGATTGGTAGGCTGCCCCCCTCCACCCACCCACCACCCACCCACCTACCCACATACATGTATACACAAGATTGGTAGGCTGCCCTCCTCCACCCACCCACCCACCATCCACCTACACACATTCAGATATACACAAGATTGGTAGGCTGCCCTCCTCCACCCACCCACCATCCACTTACACACAGTCAGATATACACAAGATTGGTAGGCTGCCCTCCTCCACCCACCCACCACCCACCTACCCACATACAGATCTGCACAAGATGTGTAGGCTGCCCTCCAACACCCACCATCCACCCACCTACCCACATACAGATCTTCACAAGATTGGTAGGCTGCCCTTCTCCACCCACCCACCACCCACCTACCCACATTCAGATCTGCACAATATTGGTGGGCTGCCCATGCTGATAGATCTGCTATGCAGCCGCCACCCAACCCACTACCTCTCACTACCTCCCACTACCTCCCACTACCTATCACAAACTCCCACTACCTAACACTACCTAACACTACCTAATACTCAGTCACCTACCTACCTCCATTCAGATTGACACAATATTGGTGAGCTGCGCACTCTGATTCCCCTTCCAACTAGCTCACACTCACCACCTTCCAATCACCCACCTACCCACCCCCCTACAGATCTTCACAAGATCGGCGGGCTGCCCACGCTGATGGAGTTACTGCGTAGTCGTCACCCAAGCTTGAGATGGCGAGCTGCAGAGGTAGCTGCCACATGCATGCAGAACAACGAGCCAGTGCAACAGGTATGATCTGAGGTTTCGATTACTTGGACACCTTTCTTCTTCTTCCTTTATGCATGTGTATGCATGTATGTATGTGTACGTAGGTGTATGTATGTGTTAGTATGTTGCAGTCCTGGGACTGCTGCCACATGTCTGCAGAACAATGATCCTGTGCAACAGGTAGGATCTGAGGTTTTCAATATTCCACACCTAGTTCTTCTTCCTTAAGGCATGTGTGTATGCGTATGTATTTTACAGTCCTGGGACTGCTGCCACATGTATGCAGAACAATGAACCTGTGCAACAGATAGGATCTGAGGTTTTGATTACTCCCACACCTTGTTCTTCTACTTTGTGCATGTGTACGCATGGATGTGTGTGTATGTATGTATGTATGTGTAAGTATGTCAGTCCCGGGTGCCACATGTATTCAGAGCAACAAACCTGTGCAAGAGGTAGGATCTGAGGTTTAAATTACTCCAACACCTTGTTCTTACTTGGTGCATTTGTATGTATGTGTGTTTGTGTATATGTATGTGTATGTGACTGTATGTATGTGTGTATATATGTGACAGTTGCGGGATAGCTGCCATATGCATGCAGAACAACGAACCCGTGGAAGAGGTAGGATCTGAGGCTTCAATTACTCACACCTTGGTCTTCTTCCTTTGTGCATGTGTATGTATGTGTGTGTATGTATGTGTGTGTGTATGTATGTAACAGTTGCGGGATAGCTGCCATATGCATGCAGAGCATCGAACCCGTGCAAGAGGTAGGATCTGAGGCTTCAATTACTCACACCTTGGTCTTCTTTCTTTGTGCATGTGTATGTATGTGTGTATGTATGTGACAGTTGCGGGGTAGCTGCCATATGCATGCAGAACAACGAACCCGTGCAAGATGTAATATCTGAGGCTTCAATTACTCACACCTTTGTCTTCTTCCTTTGTGCATGTGTACGTGTGTCGGTGTATATATATGTATGAACGTTTTATTATTCATAAAACTACTGCATAAAAGAAAGAATCACGCAAATATAATTGTTTTAAACAGTCCCTTGTAACCTCCAATCTGGATAGGTGCTAGTCTATTAGTAATACAACTATGGTATAGAAGAAAGAATCACAAACATTTTGTTTAATACAACTACGGCATAAAAGAAAGAATTGCAAGCAAATTAATTCTGTTAATACAACTATGGCATAAAAGAAAGAATCACAAACAAATTATTTTTGTTCAACAGTCCCGGAATAACCTTAACTTACCCCCACATTGTCCTGTTGCCTGTAGTGGTTCCTGGAGGGCAGCATCCTACCACAACTGATGACCATGCTGGATGATGAGGATGGTACTGCGCGTGTTAAACCTCCCCTAGCAATTTCTGCTCTGCGTACTCACCCCCACATTGTCCTGTTGCCTGCAGTGGTTCCTGGAGGGCAGCATCCTCCCACAACTGATGACCATCCTGGATGATGAGGACGCTACCGTACGTGTTAAACCTCCCTTTGCAATGCCTGCTTTGCGTACTCACCCCCACATTGTCCTGTTGCCTGCAGTGGTTCCTGGAGGGCAGCATCCTCCCTCAACTGATGACCATGCTGGATGATGAGGACGCTACCGTACGTGTTAAACCTCCCTTTGCAATGCCTGCTTTGCGTACTCACCCCCACATTGTCCTGTTGCCTGCAGTGGTTCCTGGAGGGCAGCATCCTCCCACAACTGATGACCATGTAGGATGATGAGGACGCTACCGTACGTGTTAAACCTCCCTTTGCAATGTCTGCTTTGTGCACTTACCCCCCCCCCCCCCCCCCCCCCCCCCCCCCCCCCCCCCATTGTCCCGTTGCCTGCAGTGGTTCCTGGAGGGCAGCATCCTCCCACAACTGATGTCCATGTAGGATGACGAGGACGCCACCGTACGTGTTAAACCTCCCTTTGCAATGCCTGCTTTGAGTACTCACCCCCCCCCCCATTGTCCTGTTCCTGGAGGGCAGCATCCTCCCTCAACTGATGACCATGCTGGATGAGGAGAACGCTACCGTACGTGTTAAACCTCCCTTTGCAATTTCTGCTTTGCGTACTCACCCCCATATTGTCCTGTTGCCTGCAGTGATTCCTGGAGGGCAGCATCCTCCCACAACTGATGACCATGTTGGATGATGAGGACGCTGCCGTGCGTGTAGACCTCCCTTTGCAATGTCTGCTTTGTGCACTTACCCCCCCCCCCCCCCCCCCCCCATTGTCCTGTTGCCTGCAGTGGTTCCTGGAGGGCAGCATCCTCCCACAACTGATGTCCATGTTGGATGACAAGGACGCCACCGTACGTGTCAAAGCTCTCTTTGCTATGTCGTGTCTGATTAGGAACTTCCAGCCGGGCATGATCAAGTTTAGGGAGCTTGAAGGCTTAAGCAAGGTTGCGCAACGGATTGTGAAGAGCGAGCACAGGCCTGAGACAAGGTGAGTGTGGGACAGGTTGGGCAGTGGGGATATGTAAAGGTTGAACGGTTGATTGGGTTGGTTGGTTGATGGGTCAGTTTGCGGGTTGTTAGTTTGTTAGTTTGGGTGTAGGGGTAAGGTTGCGTAACGGATTGGGAAGAGCAAGCACTGGCCCAAGACAAGGTGAGTGTGAGCCAGGTTGAGTTTGAGCCAGGTTGAGTGAGAGGCAGATCGGGCAGTGGGGATATTAAAAGGTTGGATGGTTGATTGGGTTGGTTTGAAGATGGGTTGGTTGATTGGTTGGTTGACGGGTTGGTAGTTGGTTGGTTTGGGTGTAGGGGCAAGGTTGCGTAACGGATTGTGAACAGTGAGTACCGGCCTGAGACAAGGTGAGTGTGAGCCAGGTTGAGCTGTGGGGCTAGGAAGAGGCTGGTTGTTTGGTTGCTTCAATTGGTTGATGGGTTGGTTGGTGGTTTGTTGGTTGGTTGGTTGGTTAGGGGGTAGGGGCAAGGTTGCGTAACAGATTGGGAAGAGCAAGCACTGGCCTGAGACAAGGTGAGTGTGAGAGGCAGATTGGGCAGTGGGGATAGTAAAAGGTTGGATGGTTGATTGGGTTGGTTGGTTGATGGGTTGGTTGGCAGGTTGTTAGTTTGTTGGTTTGGGTGTAGGGGCAAGGTTGTGTTACGGATTGTGAAGAGCGAGTACCGGCCTGAGACAAGGTGAGTGTGAGCCAGGTTGAGCAGTGGGGCTAGGAAGAGGCTGGTTGTTTGGTTGCTTCAATTGGTTGATGGGTTGGTTGGCGGTTTGTTGGTTGGTTGTTTAGAGGGTAGGGGCAAGGTTGAGCAACATATTGTGAAGAGGGAGCACTGCTCTGAGGCACAGTGAGTGCGGGAAACAGATTGGGCAGTGGGGATAGTAAAAGGTTGGATGGTTTATTGGGTTGGTTGGTTGATGGGTTGTTAGTTGGTTGGTTAGGGTGTAGGGGCAAGGTTGCGTTACGGATTGTGAAGAGCGTGTACCTGCCTGAGACAAGGTGTTTGTGAGCCAGGTTGGGCAGTGGGGCTAGAAAGAGGCTGGTTGTTTGATTGCTTCGATTTGTTGATAAGTTGGTTGGCGGTTTGTTGGTTTGTTGGTTAGAGGGTAGGGGCAAGGTTGGGGTTCAAGGTTGGGGTTGTACTGCCCTGGGACAAGGTAAGTGTGGGAGACAGATTGGGCAGTGGGGATAGGAAGAGTCTGGTCGGTTAATTGGGTTGGTTGGTTGATGGATTGGTTGACAGGTTGTTTTGTTGGTGTGTGTGTTGGGAGGGGGGAGGTGAGGGAGTGGGGGGATGGGGAGGATGGGTGGTCAGTGGCAGATCATGGAATGCGTTGTATGTAGGGAGCGGCAATATGATATTATATGATATCATGTCATCATATGATGCCGGCAGTCTGACTAGGCCAAGTTACCATTAATATGCAATATCATATGATGCAATTTGTATGATATAATAGTTGTATGTCAATGAGGTGAACTGACTACGCAGTTGCCTACTAAGCGTGTAGCCTTCACCCTTCACCCTTCACCCTTCCCCTTTCACCCTTCACCTTTCGCCCCTTGCCTCTCACCTCTTACCCCTCACCCCTCACCATCTATGCAGAAAGTCCATATTGCTGCTGCAACACATCCTCACTGGAGGTGAACAGTTCAGGGCACAAGATGCTGCTGCCCCTCACCCCTCACCCCCTACGCAGTCGCCCACTAAGCGTGTAGCCTTCACCCTTCACCATTTATCCTTCACCTTCCGTCCCTCACTGCTCACCCCTCACCCCTCACACAGGAAGTCCATATTGCTGCTACAACACATCCTCACTGGAGGTGAACAGTACAGGGCACAAGATGCTGCTGCCATGTGTGAGCTTCCCGGCTTGTTGACTAAGTTGGTGGGGATCTGCCAGGTGAGGTTATGTTCAAGTTTACTGGCATGTCTAGTTTCAGGGCACCGGAGTAATGTCAAGTAGAATGAAGTGTGCCATGTGCGAGCTTCATGGCTTGTTAACCACGTTGGTGGAGATCTGCCAGGTGAGGTTATGTTCAAGTTTATTTGAATCTTAAGTTTCAGGGCACCAGAGTAATGTCACTTCAAATGAAGCTGACATATTATTTCCCCGGCTTGTTAAGTTGTGAGTCGGTGGAAACTGCTAGGTGAAGTTATGTGAAATGCTGCTGCCATGTGCGAGCTTCCTGGCTTGTCGACCAAGTTGGTTGAGATCTGCCAGGTGAGGTTATGTTCAAGTTTACTCGCATGTCTAGTTTCAGGGCACTAAAGTAATGTCCAGTGGAATGAAGTCTGCCATGTGTGAGCGTCCAGGCTTGCTAACCAAGTTGTGAGTTGGTGCAAATTTGCCAGGGGGGGTTATGTTCAAGTGAAATGCTGCTGCTATGTGTGAGCTTCCCAACTTGTTGACCAAGTTGGTGGACATGTGCGAGGTGAGGTTATGTTAAAGTTAACTTGCATGTTTAGTTATAGGGCACCAGAGTAATGTCACCCTAACCCTTACCCTCACCCTCTCTCGCTCTTGCCCTTGCCCTCACCCTCGCCCATATCGTCCTTGCCCTCGCCCTCATCATCTTCATCATACTCACCCACACCCGCACCCACACCCACACCCACACCCACACCCACACCCACACCCAGACCCTCCTCCTCGCAATCCTTCTCTCTCACCCGACTGCAGGACCTGTCAGATGATAAGAGTGACATGTGCCAGACCACACACACACACTCTCTCACACACACGCACACACACACTCACACACACACACTCTCTCACACAACACACACACTGGACCTGTCAGATGACAAGAGTGACATGTGCCAGACCACACACACACACACACACACTCTCACACACACCACACACACGCACACACACACTCTCACACAACACACACAGGACCTGTCAGATGACACGAGTGACATGCGCCAGACCACACACACACACGCACTCTCTCTCACAACAACACACACACACTCTCACACAACACACACTCTCTCACACACAACACACTCTCTCTATGTCGCACACACAGGACCTGTCGGCTGACATGAGTGACATGCGCCTGACCACACACACACACGCACACACTCTCACACACACAACACATACAGGACATGTCAAATGATAAGAGTGACATGCGCCAGACCACATACACACACACGCACACAAACTCTCCCACACAGGGCATATCAGATGATAAGAGTGACATGCGCCCGACCATACACGCACACACATACTCTCTCACACACACTCTCTCACACACTCTAACACAACACACACTCTCACACACACAACACACTCTCTCTATGTCACACACACACAGGACCTGTCAGCTGACATGAGTGACATGCACCAGACCACACACACACACGCACACACTCTCACACACACAACACACACAGGGCCTGTCAAATGATGAGTGACATGCGCCAGACCACACAAACACACATGCACACTCTCACACACACAACACACACAGGACCTGTCAGATGACAAGAGTGATATGTGCCAGACCACACACACACACACACACAACACACGCACACAAACACGCACACACAACACACACAGGACCTGTCAGCTGACAAGAGTAAGATGCGCCGGACCACATACACACTCTATCACACAACACACACTCTATCTCAAACACACTCTCTCTCTCACACACACACACACACACACACACACACACACACACAGGACCTGTCAGCTGATATGAGTGACATGCGTCAGCACAGCTTAGTCCTCCAGCTAGAGATTGCCCGCAGCAGCAGCGAATGCTGGGCCAAGCTGAAGGCTTTCAATGGTGTGGTGGAGTCAGCACAGGCTATGGTGACGAGACATGCAACACTGGATCAGGAGGACAAGGATGCTGAGGTGAGCTCTCTCTCTCAATCAATCTATATGTATATGTGTATGTATATGTGTATGTATATGTATATGTGTGTATATTATTTTTATATATACTAGTACGGTAGCCCGTGTGGCCGGTGGCCACCCCCCGACCCAGGCCGTGGGTCCTAGTCTGGTCTGGGTTACAGAACGGGTAACGCCCTTGTATGCCTTCCCCCTCAACACACAGTCAAGATATCATCCATCTCAGCCCTTGCTGGACGCTCCCCTGCCTCTACCCCCAAACCCCCACACACACACCTCTTCTCCCTACCTATTCCCCTTGTGCTTCAGGTGAAGCCTCCCTTCCTGTCATACACGCATACCATCCCCCCCTCCCCCCCATCCTGACCTCTCCCTACCCCTCACCCCACGTCCCCACCCCATCCAAACACACTCTCTTTCTCTCACCTTACCCCCCCCCACCCTCCCTTCTCTCAACTACCAACGTGCACACACAATCTTCTTCTCCCTGCCTCGTACCCTTCACTTCACCCTGTGGGATTCAATCGTGCAGAAAGAGGGGCTCGCTGTGCTTTAAACCTACCAACATTGCAAACGCTCAGATTCCGATCACCCTGAAAACACCGGACTGGTGCAATTGCATGGCTACAAACCTGCAGCTTCGTCTTCTTGTGCAGTGCCCCAGTCGATACTCGATCAACTCAGAACAGCAAAAATCGCAGCAACGTACTTCATATTCTATACAACGAAAAGAGCTTGCAAAGATGGGATGAGCATGGCAAGCGCGAGAGTGTGCAGGGGGACAGAATGGCCATGGCGATCTGAACAAAGGTTATTAATCGCAACAACTGGATGCCCATCGCGACGAATGTGATGCGATGGCATGGCAAAATTGCGCGTGCGTGAGATGAATGGTGGGAACGCTCGCAGACGGAGAAAAAAGCATCACGATCTGAAGGTCTGGCTTGATTATGAGCCTGGCATAACTCCTCAGGCTGGGCAGCATAGTCTTCGCGCCAGGCTTGGTAAGCAGCTTCGTGTTCCTCCTCAGGCGCGGTAGCTCGTTCCTGACTCCTTGCGAGATTACCAGCATGTCGTAGCTCCTCGGATCGGGCAGCGCTGGCATCTCGTCGACGCTTGTTGGCTATTTCCCTGTCTTCCTTGCTCAGGCAAGCTCGCTTTGAGCGCTGGCTGGCGGTTTTGCGGGCCCTCCTGTCCATTAGGACCGTTGGCATGCATCATGGTCGCATGCTCCGTGAAGAAGTAATGAACTGAAACGATTATTCTGAGCGCCATACAAAGCGAGGGTCAGCAGATGACCTCCGAGGAGAGGATCTTCTATATCTAAATTGCTTGCAGTCACAATATGGGAGGCAAATGTGGGGATAAAATGAGCGCGCGCGCTTAGCTTTGCGCATATGCAGTTTCGGTATTTGAAAATTTCGCTGGGCGGGGTGTTGCGAGTTGGGTTTGACGGTTGTAAGTCGATTACACTTCGCACGCCCATGGCACGTGGGTACGCGATGATGACACCACCACGACCACCACGACCACGACCATGATTTCTTTATATATATAGATATACATATGTATATACATGTATATACATACAATATACATATAATATACGTATATGTATATGTATATACATATATATGTACATATGTATATACATATGTGTATATGTACATGTATATATACATATGCACATGTACATGTACATATGCATATGTGCATGCATATATACATATGCATACGTACATGTATGTACACATATGTATATATATGTATATGTATATACATACATATACATGTATATGCATATATATACAGTTATATATGTTTATATACATATATGTATGTATACATATATGTATATGAACACATATGTATACGTATATATATCCTAGTACGGTTGCCCTTGTGGCCGGTGGCCACACCTGCTCTCACAAAGACCCCCCCCCCCCCCCCCCCCCAATCATAGTACGGTGCCCGTTTGGCCTTTGGCCACACCTATTTGGGGCTGGTTACATATTGGTTTACACTTGAAACCCCCCCCCCCCATTCACACACCACCATCACCAAACCATTATCCGCCCCCTCCCCCCTTCCCTCCCGTTGGCCACACCTGTTTTGGGGTGGGTTGCAAAGCGGTTCTCTCTGCAGTGCATGCAACTTCAAACATTGACGGACGCATATCCCTTGCGATGGTCTCCCTTGTGCACCCACAAGCACACAAACACCACCTCCCCCCCCCCCCCCCACCCCACCCCACCCCACCCCCAGTTATCTCCACCCCCACCCCCACCCCCACCCAACCATGTACCCCCGCCCACATACATACTCCCTTACTCTACCTGACATATTTCCTGTCTCCATCCCTTCCCCCAACCCAGCCATCCCACCAGCCCCCACCCTCTCCCCACTCTCATCACTCCCCTCCCTCCTACACGCACCCACCAGCACACACATACTCCATATCTTTCCTTCCACTTCAGCTATGGGCTTTGCCATAGCTGAAAGGCAAACGGGACGAAGAGCATCGACAACGTTTGTGCATCATCCGACTCCGCTAAAAGCATCGGACCTGCTTCCCTGCCACCTCAGCTGTGATCGATAGTCGACCCCACTGAAAAAGCTGAACCTGCGCAATCGCAACTGTACATAACTCAAGCTTCTTCTTAGCGAGCATGTATTCAGTTCGGCCGAAGAACAATCCTGTTCACCGCAACTGCTCCCGAAGTCAACTCGATCTGAGACTTGGAAACATCGCTAGGTTCATCCATTCGACTTTGCCACGTGCTCGCCATAGCACAATGCACAGCGACGACATGTTTCTCGATGCAGTGGGAGGAAGTTGCAGTCAAGTTTGTGACATGGGATGGATGCGATTCGGACATTTCTAACAGGTCGGCTGACTCACCACGTCACCTCCCGTTGTGCGCAGCGACAGGTCTCTTGTCGCAAGGGAAAGGTCTTGCAGAGATGTAGGGGGAAAAGCTTGTAGGAAGACAAACTGTAGTGCTACCGAAATTAGGTGGATGAACTCAGGCGGGAAAAGGAGAAATTGGGCGGGATGCGCAACAGGTAGAATACGCTGGAGGCGAAGGTTGCATAAGGCAGAATTCGCAAGAGGCCAATTAGGCAGAAGTTGAAGCAGTAGGGATTAAAAGCAGGAATTGGCTGAGCGGGAATTGGCTGGGCGGGAAGTCGGTTAAGTTGGTTACGCGATGACACCACGACCGCGACCACGACCCCTATGATTTCTGTATATATATAGATATATATAGATAGATATATGTATATAAAGATATATATAGATAGATATAGACATAAGATATAAATATAATATAGAAAGATATAATATAAGATATATCTTATATTTATATCTTATATAAGATATACATTATATAAGATATAAGATATAAATCTATATCTTATATCTTATATCTTATATCTTATATATACGATATAAATATATATCCTATATCATATATCTTATATATGATATATGATATAAGATATATCTTATATTTATATCTTATATCTATATAGATATAAGATATATTAATATAGATATATGTATATATACATATATATATGTATATAGATAGATAGATAGATAGATAGATAGATAGATAGATACTAGTACGGTAGCCCGTGTGGCCGGTGGCCACACAGACACACATCACCCCTACCCCAATCATAATAGGGTGCCCGTGGGGCTGGGTTACAGAATGGGCTACACATATGCCCTCACCTCCACCCCTCTCATAAACACAGTCATCATGTTTCCCCCACTTCAAATCCTGACGCATCTGCCCCCCCCCCCCCCCCTCCCCAGCACTAACAACTACCCACACACTAATCCCTCCCCATGCATCCCCCCCCCCCCACACACACACACACACACACAGTCCCCACTCTGCCCAAACCTCGACCCAGGCCCAATCTCAAATTTGCCTCACCCCTTTGCCCGCCAAAACACACGCACTTCCCTGCTTCTCCGTTCCCATTAATCTGATCTTCTCTCGGCCACTTTAGCAGATGGGTTTAACAGAAGCGAGTATGATGTTTCCAGCTGAGTTCGAAATCGCGCAGACGTTTGGACGTTTCGTCAGACGACGGGGAAATGCGAAGACTTTTGGAAATTGCAAACGAATGTCTGCGCAGTTTCAGACTCAGCTTGAAAGATCGGAATTGCGCGAGAGCAAAGGTGCTTACCTGTAGCTTCCTCTTCGCGCATAGATACCTGGTTGGGCGTGCAAGCTGTTTCCCGAAAGGGCCTTCGCTCGGTCAACTCAGCTCAGCGCGAAAATAACCTTATCGTTGCAGGGTGTGAGTCGTGTGGGGTGGGGGGGGAAGATCTTGAAGAGTTATTGCACGCGGTGCAAGGAGCACGCAACAAGAAGGAAGTCGGACGTCGGAAGAACGTCAAAGGGTTGCAGGGACTTAGATCGTGCAGAGATACCATGAGCCGCGCCAGTGTCTTAGCTCGCAGCAAGATGAATGTATCAATAGAGCCTGCAGAAAGGCTGGAAAATGGAAGTGAACTACCTCCAATCACTAATCAGGCGATGTGATAGCATAATGCAACGACGAATGTAATGCTGAGATGAAGAAAGAAGTGCGTATGCGTGAGCCAAGTGAAAGTCAAGGGCCAGCCGAATGATGAGCCGAAGTAAAAGTTCTGGAGCATGAGCCGCAGCCCGCAGGTCGCTCTGTGAAGCAATACACTGAAAACTATTATTCCGAGCGCCATGCAAAGCGATCTGGGGGTCAGCAAATGACCTCCGAGGAGAGGATCTCCTCACTCATTTCATTGCAATTCATTGCAGTCACAGTATGGGAGGCAATTGTGGACATGAAATGAGCGCGCGCGCATAGCTTAGCGCATCTGCTGTTTCGGCAATTGAAATCGCTGGGCGAAGACTCGGGTGTACGGAAAGTCGGTTGCAAGTCGGTTACACTTCGCACGCCCATGGCACGTGGGTACGCGATGATGACACCACCACGACCATGACCATGATTTATTTATATTTATATATATATATATATATATATATATATATATATATATATATATATATATATGTATACGTATATAAATATATATGTATACGTATATAAATAACTGTATATGTATATCAGTATATATAAAGTTGGGCGTGGAGGGTATAGCGCGTGCCCGGCGCGTGGTCGGTCCCTTTTGGCCTAGCCGCTTGGGGTTTTGGTTCCATATCTTGCGGACCTGTCGCCCAGGTGGCAGCCAGTCTGGGATCTCGATTTCTCGGCGCAGCCACAGGAACGATTGCCTGTCTGCCGTCCACCCACCTGCAACCCCCCCGTCCAAGGTTACCCGGCTTGGTGCGCTGCTTTGCACTGCTCTAATGAAGCCGGTGTCGTTTTCGACTCCTTCTGACTGCTCCTCTGTCAAATTCTCTTGCATTTCCTGAGCCAAGCTGTTCTGATACGCGAATTTTCCTTCGCACTTCTGCTATTTTCGGTGCTCGCTGCCTGAGTCGCGCTATATTCTACGGTGTAGCCTCCCTTTGTCCATCTGCCCAAACTCTTTCACACACATTTCGCTGCCACTGTCAATAAATTCGCATGCAGCTCCCCCCGTCGCAGCATTCCCTTGGCCTTCTCCTGCGCTCTCCGCTCTCACGCACTCTTGCCCGCTCGCTGATTGCCATTCGCTGACGTGGCCAGGGGCAGTGGTTTCGGAATAACCCGTTTCGGAGTCACCCATTTTCGGATCTCCATTTTGAGACCTGTCGCTGACGTGGCCACGGGGGTGGTCCTCCCGTCGGTACGACGGGCTCAGATGCTAGTGTATATATATTACTGTATAAATGTACATATATATGTATATGTATATATATATGTATATGTATATGTATATATATATGAATATATATGTATATGTATATGTGTGTGTACATTATATGTATGTATATATGTACATCGCTCTACATCTAGGTTATAATCCAGTCTCACAGTAAACATAAACACGAAGTAAGTGGTAAGGATCAGTCATCCAGTATAGTCATACAGTTTCTCTCTCTCTCTCTCTCTCTCTCTCTCTCTCTCTCTCTCTCTCTCTCTCTCTCTCTCTCTCTCTCTCTTTCTCTCTTTCTCTCTCACACACACACATGCTCACGCTCACACAACCATCTGCGCACCCACTCACATTTAACCTAACACATATGCGCTTCCACGTATAACGACGGCGACTGTTGCCAAAACACAAGCAGTCCCCTACCCACCCCACCCCCACCCACCCCCCCCCACCCCCACACACACACATACCCCTGCATCCACCCACCCACCCACTCCTCCATCTATCCACACACACACGCACACTCCTCCATCCACCCACGTACACGAATCGACCCTCACCCCTCCTGATCATGTTGCTGAGCAGGAGGACGAGCTTCAATTTGCCTCGGAACACTTCAAGCTCCTGACCTTGGCATCCCCACCAGCAGTCGACGAAATGGAAAGTAAGGTAGAGGTGTCTACTGAAGCTAGCGGGTCTGCCACCAAAGAAGACCCTGTGCTGCTGCTGGGTCCCTAGGTGTGATTTTCAACGTTGGCAGTGTAGTGCCAGAAGATGAGAAACTCTGTAAGCTTCTAATGTTGGCATCCCCACCAGCAGCCGTAATGGACAACAGTGGAGGGGCTTCTAGCAAGGCTGCCACCAAAAGAAGCCCTTGTGCTGCTGCTGGGACCCTAGGGTGTCATTTTCACTGTTGGCAGTGAAGTGCCAGAAGATGAGCAGAACTCTTCAAGCTCCTGATGTTGGCATCCCCACCAGTCGACGAAATGGAAAGTAAGGTAGAGGTTTCTACTGAAGCTAGCGGGTCTGCCACCAAAAGAAGCCCCTGTGCTGCTTCTGGGACCCTAGGTGGGACTTTCACCATTGGCAGGGTAGTGCCAGAAGATGAGCAGAGCTCTTCAAGCTTCTAATGTTGGCATCCCCACCAGCAGCCGTTACGGACAGCAGTGGAGGGGCTTCTAGTGGGGCTGCCTCCCAACAGGGTCCTGTGCTGCTGATGGGACCCTAGGTGTGACTTTCACCATGGGTCATATATGTATGGTATGCATATGGAACATATATGTATAGGTATATATATATACACCTATATACTGTCAAGCTGTCAAGCTTTATATCGTACGATATTTATTATATCGTGTACCGTACGGTATATCGTACGGTATCATCGGGATTATCGTACGATATATCGTGTTTACCGGGATATATCGTACTGGTCTAGAGTTTTACCGTGTTCTGTATCGTACGATATATATCGTGCTAAGTGGAAAAGTACATGATTTGAGGTCGGCTTGGACTACTGCGCCATATTTTTGGGGTGTCGGGGGTTCGATCCCGGCAGGCAGACACACCTTTCTGCACGCACATTTTCGGTCGCTCGCAGATGCTCTCGAGGGCAGCAAGCTCACCATGGCATCAGCAGCAATGCGAGTGGTGAGCGTGATTTTCCATGCACTTCAGGTGAAATAGGGTGGGTGCTATTTGTGGAAGCGTAGTTTGGGGCTTCAAGTGGAAGTGTAGTTTTGTCTAGTGGTATGATTAGCATATTTGCCTGGATTTCCTTGCACTGGGTCTGGAATTCAGTATATCGCCTTATATCGTACGATATATTGTATGGTTATAGACCACGATATTACCGTGTTTTCGAGCTCCTGGCGTCATTGCCATCAGCTGACATAAATGTCAGCAAGAGAGAGGCTTACACTGAAGCTAGCTAATCCGCCACCCAAGAAGCTCCTTTGCTGCTGTTGGTACCCTCGGTGTGTTTAGCATGGCTCCCACCCAATTGTAACCCAAGATGTCAACATTCCCCTTGAGGCCGCCACCTAACAAGGCCATCAATGTTTTCCTGTCACGGTTGGGCAAGTCCCTTAAGCCTATTTGGCCAACCCCTGGACTGTAACATACCGACAAGGCCACTGTTTCTTTTTGGGGCTACGTGAAGCAGTTTCTGGGCAGCTCCTTTCCCCCGTCCTTGGGCCAAACCTAGAGCTAGCTAGTGCGTCTCTGCCGTGACGTATACTGCATTTGAAATATTCTGAACTTAAGAAAATCTATGCTTTTGACCATGGCATGAATATTTGATTTTTTTGATTTCAAGAGGATTCCATGTTTTTATTGGGTATCTCGATACCATACCGGTATATGTTTTATATGGACAAATAAGTTGTAAGAAACCAGGGGGTAAAAAAATCAACTTTATTTCTCCCCTCCTTTTTGTATGGAACTTTTACAACTCTAACTCCCATCTGAGTCGGACATCGTATTGAAAATGCGGTCCAAAATCTGTCTTCCGCCCCTCCCCCACCTCCCCCCCCCCCCCCCCCCCCCCCCCCCCCCCCCCCCCCCTCCACCACGGTAAGAAACACTGGATAAATGGTTCCCGGACATTGGGGTGTGCGCGGGAGCACCCGTCCCCACTATACCATATATTCATGTTGTTACAGTCCAGAACTTTAACTTTAACTTGGTAACGTAATGTGCATACCGCCGACTGAAAGTCCAGTTCCATTCCTACAGCTTAAGCTATGAATGAAACGGAACAAAACTCAAAGTACATTTTGTTAATTTAAATTCGAATTTATTAACTAAAAAACGGTAAGTTCAGAACTCTGCTAATTTCATTCGGGGCGCGCCTTCAGGGTCTGCAAGAGGCGCCCTTAATCAAGATTGGTACCTACACGCCCAATACAGGTCAGGCTGGAAAGCGGACACAGACGTACAGATTACAGAATGACGAGAATAGCAACTAGCAACTTCCGGCTTTTTTGCCTGGAATTTTTTGTGAGAACTGGACTTTAATCGAGAAGCTGTTGCAGTGATATCTCATACAAGGAAGTAGAGAGAAAAACATTATGCCTGGTCGGCGGGAAGATCAGATGAAAGCAGTGCGCGAATCAGATTAGAAGACAGATTCGCAGGCGCCAGCTCAGTCGTTCGCAGGCGACAGCGTGATATGATAGTTAACTTGACTTGGAGGTTGTTCATTTGGGGAAAGGCTAGGCTCTATGCCATGAAGGTGGGGGCGGAAGCCCGACCAGTCCTACAAGCAACCAAATTGATGAAGTCAGAAGTGGATGGGAGTGGGTGGTATGGATTCCCTACACATTCAGAACCACAGTGCAGCTTCTCTCATCCAATTCTGACAATTTTCATTTTGGGGAAAGGCTAGGCTCTATGCAATGAAGGTGGGGGCGGAAGACCGACCAGTCCTACATGCAACCAAATTGATGAAGTAAGAAGTGGACGGGAGTGGGTGGAATAGATTCCCTGCATATTCAGAACCACAGTGCAGCTTCTCTCATCCAATTCTGACAATTTTCATTTGGGGGAAAGGCTAGGCTGTATGCCATGAAGGTGGGGGCGGAAGCCTGACCAGTCCTACTTGCAACCAAATTGATGAAGTAAGAAGTGGACGGGAGTGGGTGGAATAGATTCCCTGCATATTCAGAACCACAGTGCAGCTTCTCTCATCCAATTCTGACAATTTTCATTTTGGGGAAAGGCTAGGCTCTATGCCATGAAGGTGGGGGCGGAAGCCCGACCAGTCCTACATGCAACCAAATTGATGAAGTCAGAAGTGGATGGGAGTGGGTGGTATGGATTCCCTACACATTCAGAACCACAGTGCAGCTTCTCTCATCCAATTCTGACAATTTTCATTTTGGGGAAAGGCTAGGCTCTATGCCATGAAGATGGGGGCGGATGCCCGACCAGTCCTACATGCAACCAAATTGATGAAGTCAGAAGTAGATGGGAGTGGGTGGTATGGATTCCCTACACATTCAGAACCACAGTGCAGCTTCTCTCATCCAATTCTGACAATTTTCATTTTGGGGCTCTCCGACTCATCCTTAGGCCCCTTGGAGTGCCCCCCCCTTCCCCCTCCCTATCCCCCACCCCAGTCCCCCAACATATTACCCGAGCAACTTCCAAAACACCCCCATGTAGGTCAGCAGCTGTACACTGATGGCAGCCAGATCCCCCAGCCCGAGGGCTTGGCCCTCCTCGGGCCTGCTGTATACTCTCCATTGTCTGGCCAAAGCTTTACAATCAACCCAGCCCCATCTGTCATGCATGCCCCATCTGCCATGCATGCCCCATCTGTCATGCATGCCCCATCTGCCATGTGTTGCATGCCCCATCTACCATGCATGCCTCATCTACCATGCATGCCCCATCTGTCATGCATGCCCCATCTGCCATGTGTTGCATGCCCCATCTACCATGCATGCCCCATCTACCATGCATGCCCCATCTGTCATGCATGCCCCATCTGCCATGCATGCCCCATCTGCCATGCGTTGCATGCCACATCTACCATGCATGCCCCATCTGTCAGGCATGCCCCATCTGTCAGGCATGCCCCATCTGTCAGGCGTGCCCCATCTGCCATGCGTTGCATGCCCCATCTACCATGCATGCCCCATCTGTCATGCATGCCCCATCTGTCATGCATGCCCCATCTGCCATGTGTTGCATGCCCCATCTACCATGCATGCCCCATCTGCCATGCATGCCCCATCTGTCATGCAAGCCCCATCTGCCATGCATGCCCCATCTGTCATGCCATGTCATGTCATGGGGCACACACACACACACACCAAAACAGCACTGTGCATGCCCTCCTCGACTAACATATCCGCTGACAAGAATAAGACAGCCTTACCTTATAGGCCAGCTTCCTCCATAATCGCCTCTGCTACTCCACTTGCTTTCGCCTTGAAGTGGACCCGACCATTGGTACCTGCATCCTTCACATCAACAATGTACTTGGCCATGAATGGGGGGTTTCACCATCATCATCCATTGCGGCGTTATGCAAAGCAGTCGCTGAGTCGGGCGTGACTTCAGGTTGCAGAAAAGATAAAAGCAGGAAGGAATCTGAGTTTCAGACCGGTCGAGTGCACGCGCGAGAGGAATCCCGCTACAACCAGCCTCTTCAGCTTCATCAACGTCGCGGTGTGCTGGCAGCAGACGTCACCCCCCTGTCAAGTTAAAAGTCTATGAGCAGAAGTCTATGAGATTACACTCCATTACACTTAGGGTACTGGCGCCACGCGGTTGCCAGTGAATAAACACGCTTTCGCCTGCTAACGACTGAGCTGGCGCTTGCGAATCTATCTTCTAATCTGATTCGCGTACTGCTTTCATCTAATCTTTCCGCCTGGGCATGGTGAGTTGCTCTCGCTTTCCTTTTAGGAGATTTCACAGCAACAGCTCCTCGATTAAATGCGCGATGTCGTGTCCGATTAGCAGTGCATTGCATGGAGTGTTAGCTATTCAATCGGGGCTTCCCAAGAGCGACATGTGAACCAAGAGATTTGCCCACGCCTAATCTGAAAGTGTTTAAAAACCCCGACTTTAAAAGGTGAGCAAAAAATCTACAACTTATGTGTTTCTGTTTCTATCAGGTTTTTTATTGGTTTCGTGTTTCCCGTCAGCGTTGGTGTCGGCGTGACAAGGATGCAAGACAGGTTGAAGTAATGTCAGTATACATTTTAATTGTTCTTCCAGGAGGTAGCATCCTTCACGAAAAGTTGAGCAAAGCCGATCAATTTATTCCAAATTTAGGATGTATATGACATAATTATTTGCGATTTATTGAACATGTTTTCAGATTTTTCTGGACACTTTATTTAGGGGGGGGGTGGGGGGGGGGGGGGGGGGGGGGGGGGGGGGGTAGCCCTCATACGGTTTTTTTGCTAACTTTTTACTCAGACCTCCAAATACAATTATAAGACCACCCATGAGTAGGCCATGGTAAGGGCAGTCAATTGGAACCACTTTGGACCTCGTGCAATAAGTATAATCCCCCCCCCCCACTCCCACCACCACCACCACCACCACACACACACACACACACACAAACCGACAGCAACCGAATCAAATCGAAACGCCGCCGTTCTTCTGTTCCTTTCCTTTTCCACGCCTCTTGGCATTCCCTTTCTGTCTTTCTTTCTCTTTCTTTCTTTCTTCTATCTGTAATATATATGCAAGATGATGCTGATGCTCGTCCGTCCAATGTACGGGCCCGCAAACGTGGGTGCCCATCGAGTTTATGGGGAAGATTGCCAAACAGTTGAAGCCAGGCAGATAAACCTTAAGGGGCAGTGACTAGACCAGAATAATGATTACAAAAACAGATTATGTGCACTGTTTTGTTTTTTAATTGCGTTTTAGAGTGTCTGTGCTGGGTCTGATTTTTACATATTTTTCTGGCCGCCTCCAGCAACGGCAAAGGGTGGCTTAAGTACTTGGGCAACCTGGGGGGCGGGGTGTGTGTGTGTGGGGGGGGGGGGGCAGAAGTCTTTTTTTCATATCGTGCGAACGCTGCACTACAAATCTGAGGACGCCATCGTGTGCACCATACTGTAAACCCTCTAATTCCATATCTAAGTTATAACAAAAAAAGGTATTTCTATTTAAGGGGGGGAGGGGGGGGGGTCAGCCCCCCTCAGGTTTTTAGGCTCTATGTCTGCAGCCTTTTGTTTTTACTCTTCTTGCTTCTTCCCATAATAATCTGCCACATCAATTGTTACCAATGTTTGTTTTACACATTTACATACATGATTACTCAGGCTACTATAAATAAATCAAATAAGACCCCACCATGCTGGTCCTCAACGCATAGGTCGTCGTTTTTGGGCTTTCATGCTACCTGCCATGCTTGCGTACATCAGTGTTGGAGTTAGGTTTAGAGGGCTCAAAGCCTTCAGAGAGGCAGTACAGTACTACAATCACCTCATAAAATTAGGATGCAAGCGATGGAACATGAAGTGAGCTCATGCTCCCTTCTGCCGTATATGTATGCATGTATTGCCACAGCTCAGAAGCAATGGCGGATGTGATGGGACTACGTTACGTGATAATATCTATCTTGACTGAAGGTTAGCATAGAGTTTAGGGGAGGAGTTATAATCTAGAGGGAATTATAGACTACCAAGAGGTATAATGTACCTAGGGAAGGGATGTAGGGAATTCTCGGTTGGCTCGTCAGTAGGATAATTGATTATAGCCTATAATAGAGTTCGCTAGTATTGTATGGCAGCCGGAGGCGTGCTTGTGAGTAAGGCGGTACATATTGAGGAACTGTCACTCCGTGAGTCCGTGGATCCTTGGAACCCTAGGTATGACTGTACCAATGGGTCCTGATGACAGGCAGAATCCCTTACGAGGTTCCATACCATCACCTTTGTCATACAGATTCAATAGTTTTTGTGTATTTGTCTGTCCAGCTTTCCTCATCGAATTCTGACAATTTATGTTTTGGGGAGAGGCCCCAAGTAGTTGCAATTTGGGTAGGGTCGAAGGCCCGACCAGTCCTACATTCCCCCAAAGTGATGAGCTCAGAATGTGATGGGAGTTGTTGGTTTGGACTCCCTATGCATTCAGAATCACTGTCCAGCTTTTCTCATCTTATTCTGTCAATTTATGTTTTGGGGGAACCTCAGGTCGTTGCCGTTTGGGTAGGGTCGAAGGCCCGACCAGTCCTACATTCCCCCAAAGTGATGAGCTCAGAATGTGATGGGAGTTGTTGGTAGGACTCCCTATGCATTCAGAATCACTGTCCAGTTGTTCTCATCTTATTCTGACAATTTGTATCTTGGGGGAAACCCCAGGTCGTTGCCGTTTGGGTAGGGTCGAAGGCACGACCAGTCCTACATTCCCCCAAAGTGATGAGCTCAGAATGTGATGGGAGTTGTTGGTTTGGACTCCCTATGCATTCAGAATCACTGTCCAGCTTTTCTCATCTTACTCTGACAATTTGTGTTTTGGGGGAATCCTCAGGTCGTTGCCGTTTGGGTAGGGTCAAAGGCCCGACAAGTCCTACATTCCCCCAAAGTGATGAGCTCAGAATGTGATGGGAGTTGTTGGTAGGACTCCCTATGCATTCAGAATCACTGTCCAGTTTTTCTCATCTTATTCTGACGATTTGTGTTTTGGGGGAACCTCAGGTCGTTGCCATTTGGGTAGGGTCGAAGGCCCGACCAGTTCTGTATTCCCTCAAAGTGATGAGCTCAGAATGTGATGGGAGTTGTTGGTTTGGACTCCCTATGCATTCAGAATCACTGTCCATCTTTTCTCATCTTACTCTGACAATTTGTGTTTTGGGGGAAACCTCAGGTCGTTGCCGTTTGGTCAAAGGCCCAACCAGTCCTACATTCCCCCAAAGTGATGAGCTCAGAATGTGATGGGAGTTGTTGGTATGACTCCCTATGCATTCAGAATCACTGTCCAGCTTTTCTCATCTTATTCTGACAATTGTGTTTTGGGGGAAACCTCAGGTCGTTGCCGTTTGGGTAGGGTCGAAGGCCCAACCAGTCCTACATTCCCCCAAAGTGATGAGCTCAGAATGTGATGGGAGTTGTTGGTTTGGACTCCCTATGCATTCAGAATCACTGTCCAGCTTTTCTCATCTTACTCTGACAATTTGTGTTTGGGGGAAACCTCAGGTTGTTGCCGTTTGGGTAGGGTCAAAAGCCCAACCAGTCCTACATTCCCCCAAAGTGATGAGCTCAGAATGTGATGGGAGTTGTTGGTTTGGACTCCCTATGCATTCAGAATCACTGTCCAGCTTTTCTCATCTTATTCTGACAATTTGTATTTTGGGGGAAACCTCAGGTCGTTGCCGTTTGGGTAGGGTCGAAGGCCTGACCAGTCCTACATTCCCCCAAAGTGATGAGCTCAGAATGTGATGGGAGTTGTTGGTTTGGACTCCCTATGCATTCAGAATCACTGTCCAGCTTTTCTCATCTTATTCTGACAATTTGTGTTTTGGGGGAAACCTCAGGTCGTTGCCGTTTGGGTAGGGTCGAAGGCCCGACCAGTCCTACATTCCCCCAAAGTGATGAGCTCAGAATGTGATGGGAGTTGTTGGTTTGGACTCCCTATGCATTCAGAATCACTGTCCAGCTTTTCTCATCTTATTCTGACAATTTGTGTTTTGGGGGAAACCTCAGGTCGTTGCCGTTTGGGTAGGGTCGAAGGCCCAACCAGTCCTACATTCCCCCAAAGTGATGAGCTCAGAATGTGATGGGAGTTGTTGGTTTGGACTCCCTATGCATTCAGAATCACTGTCCAGCTTTTCTCATCTTATTCTGACAATTTGTATTTTTGGGGGAAACCTCAGGTCGTTGCCGTTTGGGTAGGGTCGAAGGCCGACCAGTCCTACATTCCCGCAAAGTGATGAGCTCAGAATGTGATGGGAGTTGTTGGTTTGGACTCCCTATGCATTCAGAATCACTGTCCAGCTTTTCTCATCTTATTCTGACAATTTGTGTTTTGGGGGAAACCTCAGGTCGTTGCCGTTTGGGTAGGGTCGAAGGCCCGACCAGTCCTACATTCCCTCAAAGTGATGAGCTCAGAATGTGATGGGAGTTGTTGGTTTGGACTCCCTATGCATTCAGAATCACTGTCCAGCTTTTCTCATCTTATTCTGACAATTTGTGTTTTGGGGGAAACCTCAGGTCGTTGCCGTTTGGGTAGGGTCGAAGGCCCGACCAGTCCTACATTCCCCCAAAGTGATGAGCTCAGAATGTGATGGGAGTTGTTGGTTGGACTCCCTATGCATTCAGAATCACTGTCCAGCTTTTCTCATCTTATTCTGACAATTTGTGTTTTGGGGGAAACCTCAGGTCGTTGCCGTTTGGGTAGGGTCGAAGGCCCGACCAGTCCTACATTCCCTCAAAGTGATGAGCTCAGAATGTGATGGGAGTTGTTGGTTTGGACTCCCTATGCATTCAGAATCACTGTCCAGCTTTTCTCATCTTACTCTGACAATTTGTGTTTTGGGGGAAACCTCAGGTCGTTGCCGTTTGGGTCAAAGGCCCAACCAGTCCTACATTCCCCCAAAGTGATGAGCTCAGAATGTGATGGGAGTTGTTGGTATGACTCCCTATGCATTCAGAATCACTGTCCAGCTTTTCTCATCTTATTCTGACAAATTGTGTTTTGGGGGAAACCTCAGGTCGTTGCCGTTTGGGTAGGGTCGAAGGCCCAACCAGTCCTACATTCCCCCAAAGTGATGAGCTCAGAATGTGATGGGAGTTGTTGGTTTGGACTCCCTATGCATTCAGAATCACTGTCCAGCTTTTCTCATCTTACTCTGACAATTTGTGTTTGGGGGGAAACCTCAGGTCGTTGCCGTTTGGGTAGGGTCGAAGGCCCGACCAGTCCTACATTCCCCCAAAGTGATGAGCTCAGAATGTGATGGGAGTTGTTGGTTTGGACTCCCTATGCATTCAGAATCACTGTCCAGCTTTTCTCATCTTATTCTGACAATTTGTGTTTTGGGGGAAACCTCAGGTCGTTGCCGTTTGGGTAGGGTCGAAGGCCCGACCAGTCCTACATTCCCCCAAAGTGATGAGCTCAGAATGTGATGGGAGTTGTTGGTTTGGACTCCCTATGCATTCAGAATCACTGTCCAGCTTTTCTCATCTTATTCTGACAATTTGTGTTTTGGGGGAAACCTCAGGTCGTTGCCGTTTGGGTAGGGTCGAAGGCCCGACCAGTCCTACATTCCCCAAAGTGATGAGCTCAGAATGTGATGGGAGTTGTTGGTTTGGACTCCCTATGCATTCAGAATCACTGTCCAGCTTTTCTCATCTTATTCTGACAATTTGTGTTTTGGGGGAAACCTCAGGTCGTTGCCGTTTGGGTAGGGTCGAAGGCCCGACCAGTCCTACATTCCCTCAAAGTGATGAGCTCAGAATGTGATGGGAGTTGTTGGTTTGGACTCCCTATGCATTCAGAATCACTGTCCAGCTTTTCTCATCTTATTCTGACAATTTGTATTTTGGGGGAAACCTCAGGTCGTTGCCGTTTGGGTAGGGTCGAAGGCCCGACCAGTCCTACATTCCCCCAAAGTGATGAGCTCAGAATGTGATGGGAGTTGTTGGTTTGGACTCCCTATGCATTCAGAATCACTGTCCAGCTTTTCTCATCTTATTCTGACAATTTGTGTTTTGGGGGAAACCTCAGGTCGTTGCCGTTTGGGTAGGGTCGAAGGCCCGACCAGTCCTACATTCCCTCAAAGTGATGAGCTCAGAATGTGATGGGAGTTGTTGGTTTGGACTCCCTATGCATTCAGAATCACTGTCCAGCTTTTCTCATCTTATTCTGACAATTTGTGTTTTGGGGGAAACCTCAGGTCGTTGCCGTTTGGGTAGGGTCGAAGGCCCGACCAGTCCTACATTCCCCCAAAGTGATGAGCTCAGAATGTGATGGGAGTTGTTGGTTTGGACTCCCTATGCATTCAGAATCACTGTCCAGCTTTTCTCATCTTATTCTGACAATTTGTGTTTTGGGGGAAACCTCAGGTCGTTGCCGTTTGGGTAGGGTCGAAGGCCCGACCAGTCCTACATTCCCCTCAAAGTGATGAGCTCAGAATGTGATGGGAGTTGTTGGTTTGGACTCCCTATGCATTCAGAATCACTGTCCAGCTTTTCTCATCTTATTCTGACAATTTGTGTTTTGGGGGAAACCTCAGGTCGTTGCCGTTTGGGTAGGGTCGAAGGCCCGACCAGTCCTACATTCCCCCAAAGTGATGAGCTCAGAATGTGATGGGAGTTGTTGGTTTGGACTCCCTATGCATTCAGAATCACTGTCCAGCTTTTCTCATCTTATTCTGACAATTGTGTTTTGGGGGAAACCTCAGGTCGTTGCCGTTTGGGTAGGGTCGAAGGCCCGACCAGTCCTACATTCCCCCAAAGTGATGAGCTCAGAATGTGATGGGAGTTGTTGGTTTGGACTCCCTATGCATTCAGAATCACTGTCCAGCTTTTCTCATCTTATTCTGACAATTTGTGTTTTGGGGGAAACCTCAGGTCGTTGCCGTTTGGGTAGGGTCGAAGGCCCGACCAGTCCTACATTCTCCCAAAGTGATGAGCTCAGAATGTGATGGGAGTTGTTGGTTTGGACTCCCTATGCATTCAGAATCACTGTCCAGCTTTTCTCATCTTATTCTGACAATTTGTGTTTTGGGGGAAACCTCAGGTCGTTGCCGTTTGGGTAGGGTCGAAGGCCCGACCAGTCCTACATTCCCTCAAAGTGATGAGCTCAGAATGTGATGGGAGTTGTTGGTTTGGACTCCCTATGCATTCAGAATCACTGTCCAGCTTTTCTCATCTTATTCTGACAATTTGTGTTTTGGGGGAAACCTCAGGTCGTTGCCGTTTGGGTAGGGTCGAAGGCCCGACCAGTCCTACATTCCCTCAAAGTGATGAGCTCAGAATGTGATGGGAGTTGTTGGTTTGGACTCCCTATGCATTCAGAATCACTGTCCAGCTTTTCTCATCTTATTCTGACAATTTGTGTTTTGGGGGAAACCTCAGGTCGTTGCCGTTTGGGTAGGGTCGAAGGCCCGACCAGTCCTACATTCCCCCAAAGTGATGAGCTCAGAATGTGATGGGAGTTGTTGGTTTGGACTCCCTATGCATTCAGAATCACTGTCCAGCTTTTCTCATCTTATTCTGACAATTTGTGTTTTGGGGGAAACCTCAGGTCGTTGCCGTTTGGGTAGGGTCGAAGGCCCGACCAGTCCTACATTCCCCAAAGTGATGAGCTCAGAATGTGATGGGAGTTGTTGGTTTGGACTCCCTATGCATTCAGAATCACTGTCCAGCTTTTCTCATCTTATTCTGACAATTTGTGTTTTGGGGGAAACCTCAGGTCGTTGCCGTTTGGGTAGGGTCGAAGGCCCGACCAGTCCTACATTCCCCCAAAGTGATGAGCTCAGAATGTGATGGGAGTTGTTGGTTTGGACTCCCTATGCATTCAGAATCACTGTCCAGCTTTTCTCATCTTATTCTGACAATTTGTGTTTTGGGGGAAACCTCAGGTCGTTGCCGTTTGGGTAGGGTCGAAGGCCCGACCAGTCCTACATTCCCCCAAAGTGATGAGCTCAGAATGTGATGGGAGTTGTTGGTTTGGACTCCCTATGCATTCAGAATCACTGTCCAGCTTTTCTCATCTTATTCTGACAATTTGTGTTTTGGGGGAAACCTCAGGTCGTTGCCGTTTGGGTAGGGTCGAAGGCCCGACCAGTCCTACATTCCCCCAAAGTGATGAGCTCAGAATGTGATGGGAGTTGTTGGTTTGGACTCCCTATGCATTCAGAATCACTGTCCAGCTTTTCTCATCTTATTCTGACAATTTGTGTTTTGGGGGAAACCTCAGGTCGTTGCCGTTTGGGTAGGGTCGAAGGCCCGACCAGTCCTACATTCCCTCAAAGTGATGAGCTCAGAATGTGATGGGAGTTGTTGGTTTGGACTCCCTATGCATTCAGAATCACTGTCCAGCTTTTCTCATCTTATTCTGACAATTTGTGTTTTGGGGGAAACCTCAGGTCGTTGCCGTTTGGGTAGGGTCGAAGGCCCGACCAGTCCTACATTCCCCCAAAGTGATGAGCTCAGAATGTGATGGGAGTTGTTGGTTTGGACTCCCTATGCATTCAGAATCACTGTCCAGCTTTTCTCATCTTATTCTGACAATTTGTGTTTTGGGGGAAACCTCAGGTCGTTGCCGTTTGGGTAGGGTCGAAGGCCCGACCAGTCCTACATTCCCCAAAGTGATGAGCTCAGAATGTGATGGGAGTTGTTGGTTTGGACTCCCTATGCATTCAGAATCACTGTCCAGCTTTTCTCATCTTATTCTGACAATTTGTATTTTGGGGGAAACCTCAGGTCGTTGCCGTTTGGGTAGGGTCGAAGGCCCGACCAGTCCTACATTCCCCCAAAGTGATGAGCTCAGAATGTGATGGGAGTTGTTGGTTTGGACTCCCTATGCATTCAGAATCACTGTCCAGCTTTTCTCATCTTATTCTGACAATTTGTATTTTGGGGGAAACCTCAGGTCGTTGCCGTTTGGGTAGGGTCGAAGGCCCGACCAGTCCTACATTCCCTCAAAGTGATGAGCTCAGAATGTGATGGGAGTTGTTGGTTTGGACTCCCTATGCATTCAGAATCACTGTCCAGCTTTTCTCATCTTATTCTGACAATTTGTGTTTTGGGGGAAACCTCAGGTCGTTGCCGTTTGGGTAGGGTCGAAGGCCCGACCAGTCCTACATTCCCCAAAAGTGATGAGCTCAGAATGTGATGGGAGTTGTTGGTTTGGACTCCCTATGCATTCAGAATCACTGTCCAGCTTTTCTCATCTTATTCTGACAATTTGTGTTTTGGGGGAAACCTCAGGTCGTTGCCGTTTGGGTAGGGTCGAAGGCCCGACCAGTCCTACATTCCCCCAAAGTGATGAGCTCAGAATGTGATGGGAGTTGTTGGTTTGGACTCCCTATGCATTCAGAATCACTGTCCAGCTTTTCTCATCTTATTCTGACAATTTGTGTTTTGGGGGAAACCTCAGGTCGTTGCCGTTTGGGTAGGGTCGAAGGCCCGACCAGTCCTACATTCCCCCAAAGTGATGAGCTCAGAATGTGATGGGAGTTGTTGGTTTGGACTCCCTATGCATTCAGAATCACTGTCCAGCTTTTCTCATCTTATTCTGACAATTTGTGTTTTGGGGGAAACCTCAGGTCGTTGCCGTTTGGGTAGGGTCGAAGGCCCGACCAGTCCTACATTCCCCAAAGTGATGAGCTCAGAATGTGATGGGAGTTGTTGGTTTGGACTCCCTATGCATTCAGAATCACTGTCCAGCTTTTCTCATCTTATTCTGACAATTTGTGTTTTGGGGGAAACCTCAGGTCGTTGCCGTTTGGGTAGGGTCGAAGGCCCGACCAGTCCTACATTCCCCCAAAGTGATGAGCTCAGAATGTGATGGGAGTTGTTGGTTTGGACTCCCTATGCATTCAGAATCACTGTCCAGCTTTTCTCATCTTATTCTGACAATTTGTGTTTTGGAGGAAACCTCAGGTCGTTGCCGTTTGGGTAGGGTCGAAGGCCCGACCAGTCCTACATTCCCCAAAGTGATGAGCTCAGAATGTGATGGGAGTTGTTGGTTTGGACTCCCTATGCATTCAGAATCACTGTCCAGCTTTTCTCATCTTATTCTGACAATTTGTGTTTTGGGGGAAACCTCAGGTCGTTGCCGTTTGGGTAGGGTCGAAGGCCCGACCAGTCCTACATTCCCCCAAAGTGATGAGCTCAGAATGTGATGGGAGTTGTTGGTTTGGACTCCCTATGCATTCAGAATCACTGTCCAGCTTTTCTCATCTTACTCTGACAATTTGTGTTTTGGGGGAAACCTCAGGTCGTTGCCGTTTGGGTAGGGTCGAAGGCCCGACCAGTCCTACATTCCCCCAAAGTGATGAGCTCAGAATGTGATGGGAGTTGTTGGTTTGGACTCCCTATGCATTCAGAATCACTGTCCAGCTTTTCTCATCTTATTCTGACAATTTGTGTTTTGGGGGAAACCTCAGGTCGTTGCCGTTTGGGTAGGGTCGAAGGCCCGACCAGTCCTACATTCCCCAAAGTGATGAGCTCAGAATGTGATGGGAGTTGTTGGTTTGGACTCCCTATGCATTCAGAATCACTGTCCAGCTTTTCTCATCTTATTCTGACAATTTGTGTTTTGGGGGAAACCTCAGGTCGTTGCCGTTTGGGTAGGGTCGAAGGCCCGACCAGTCCTACATTCCCCCAAAGTGATGAGCTCAGAATGTGATGGGAGTTGTTGGTTTGGACTCCCTATGCATTCAGAATCACTGTCCAGCTTTTCTCATCTTATTCTGACAATTTGTGTTTTGGGGGAAACCTCAGGTCGTTGCCGTATGGTTAGGGTCGAAGGCCCGACCAGTCCTACATTCCCCCAAAGTGATGAGCTCAGAATGTGATGGGAGTTGTTGGTTTGGACTCCCTATGCATTCAGAATCACTGTCCAGCTTTTCTCATCTTATTCTGACAATTTGTATTTTGGGGGAAACCTCAGGTCGTTGCCGTTTGGGTAGGGTCGAAGGCCCGACCAGTCCTACATTCCCCAAAGTGATGAGCTCAGAATGTGATGGGAGTTGTTGGTTTGGACTCCCTATGCATTCAGAATCACTGTCCAGCTTTTCTCATCTTATTCTGACAATTTGTGTTTTGGGGGAAACCTCAGGTCGTTGCCGTTTGGGTAGGGTCGAAGGCCCGACCAGTCCTACATTCCCCTCAAAGTGATGAGCTCAGAATGTGATGGGAGTTGTTGGTTTGGACTCCCTATGCATTCAGAATCACTGTCCAGCTTTTCTCATCTTATTCTGACAATTTGTGTTTGGGGGAAACCTCAGGTCGTTGCCGTTTGGGTTAGGGTCGAAGGCCCGACCAGTCCTACATTCCCCAAAGTGATGAGCTCAGAATGTGATGGGAGTTGTTGGTTTGGACTCCCTATGCATTCAGAATCACTGTCCAGCTTTTCTCATCTTATTCTGACAATTTGTATTTTGGGGGAAACCTCAGGTCGTTGCCGTTTGGGTAGGGTCGAAGGCCCGACCAGTCCTACATTCCCTCAAAGTGATGAGCTCAGAATGTGATGGGAGTTGTTGGTTTGGACTCCCTATGCATTCAGAATCACTGTCCAGCTTTTCTCATCTTATTCTGACAATTTGTGTTTTGGGGGAAACCTCAGGTCGTTGCCGTTTGGGTAGGGTCGAAGGCCCGACCAGTCCTACATTCCCCCAAAGTGATGAGCTCAGAATGTGATGGGAGTTGTTGGTTTGGACTCCCTATGCATTCAGAATCACTGTCCAGCTTTTCTCATCTTATTCTGACAATTTGTGTTTTGGGGGAAACCTCAGGTCGTTGCCGTTTGGGTAGGGTCGAAGGCCCGACCAGTCCTACATTCCCCCAAAGTGATGAGCTCAGAATGTGATGGGAGTTGTTGGTTTGGACTCCCTATGCATTCAGAATCACTGTCCAGCTTTTCTCATCTTACTCTGACAATTTGTGTTTTGGGGGAAACCTCAGGTCGTTGCCGTTTGGTAGGGTCGAAGGCCCGACCAGTCCTACATTCCCTCAAAGTGATGAGCTCAGAATGTGATGGGAGTTGTTGGTTTGGACTCCCTATGCATTCAGAATCACTGTCCAGCTGTTCTCATATTTTTATGACAATTTGTGTTTTGGGGGAAACCTCAGGTCGTTGCTGTTTGGGAAGGGTCGAAGGCCCGACTAGTCCTACATTCCCTCAAAGTGATGAGCTCAGAATGTGATGGGAGTTGTTGGTTTGGACTCCCTATGCATTCAGAATCACTGTCCAGCTTTTCTCATCTTATTCTGACAATTTGTGTTTTGGGGAAACCTCAGGTCGTTGCCGTTTGGGTAGGGTCGAAGGCCCGACCAGTCCTACATTCCCTCAAAGTGATGAGCTCAGAATGTGATGGGAGTTGTTGGTAGGACTCCCTATGCATTCAGAATCACTGTCCAGCTTTTCTCATCTTATTCTGACAATTTGTGTTTTGGGGGAAACCTCAGGTCGTTGCCGTTTGGGTAGGGTCGAAGGCCCGACCAGTCCTACATTCCCCAAAGTGATGAGCTCAGAATGTGATGGGAGTTGTTGGTTTGGACTCCCTATGCATTCAGAATCACTGTCCAGCTTTTCTCATCTTATTCTGACAATTTGTGTTTTGGGGGAAACCTCAGGTCGTTGCCGTTTGGGTAGGGTCGAAGGCCCGACCAGTCCTACATTCCCCCAAAGTGATGAGCTCAGAATGTGATGGGAGTTGTTGGTTTGGACTCCCTATGCATTCAGAATCACTGTCCAGCTTTTCTCATCTTATTCTGACAATTTGTGTTTTGGGGGAAACCTCAGGTCGTTGCCGTTTGGGTAGGGTCGAAGGCCCGACCAGTCCTACATTCCCTCAAAGTGATGAGCTCAGAATGTGATGGGAGTTGTTGGTTTGGACTCCCTATGCATTCAGAATCACTGTCCAGCTGTTCTCATCTTATTCTGACAATTTGTGTTTTGGGGGAAACCTCAGGTCGTTGCCGTTTGGGTAGGGTCGAAGGCCCGACCAGTCCTACATTCCCTCAAAGTGATGAGCTCAGAATGTGATGGGAGTTGTTGGTAGGACTCCCTATGCATTCAGAATCACTGTCCAGCTTTTCTCATCTTATTCTGACAATTTGTGTTTTGGGGGAAACCTCAGGTCGTTGCCGTTTGGGTAGGGTCGAAGGCCCGACCAGTCCTACATTCCCCCAAAGTGATGAGCTCAGAATGTGATGGGAGTTGTTGGTTTGGACTCCCTATGCATTCAGAATCACTGTCCAGCTTTTCTCATCTTATTCTGACAATTTGTGTTTGGGGGAAACCTCAGGTCGTTGCCGTTTGGGTAGGGTCGAAGGCCCGACCAGTCCTACATTCCCCCAAAGTGATGAGCTCAGAATGTGATGGGAGTTGTTGGTTTGGACTCCCTATGCATTCAGAATCACTTTCCAGCTTTTCTCATCTTACTCTGACAATTTGTGTTTTGGGGGAAACCTCAGGTCGTTGCCGTTTGGGAAGGGTCGAAGGCCCGACCAGTCCTACATTCCCTCAAAGTGATGAGCTCAGAATGTGATGGGAGTTGTTGGTTTGGACTCCCTATGCATTCAGAATCACTGTCCAGCTGTTCTCATATTATTATGACAATTTGTGTTTTGGGGGAAACCTCAGGTCGTTGCTGTTTGGGAAGGGTCGAAGGCCCGACTAGTCCTACATTCCCTCAAAGTGATGAGCTCAGAATGTGATGGGAGTTGTTGGTTTGGACTCCCTATGCATTCAGAATCACAGTCCAGCTGTTCTCATCTTATTCTGACAATTTGTGTTTTGGGGGAACCTCAGGTCGTTGCCGTTTGGGTAGGGTCGAAGGCCCGACCAGTCCTACATTCCCTCAAAGTGATAAGCTCAGAATGTGATGGGAGTTGTTGGTAGGACTCCCTATGCATTCAGAATCACTGTCCAGCTTTTCTCATCTTATTCTGACAATTTGTATCTCGGGGGAAACCCAGGTCGTTGCCGTTTGGGTAGGGTCGAAGGCCCGACCAGTCCTATATTCCCCCAAAGTGATGAGTTCCGAATGTGATGGGAGTTGTTGGTTTGGACTCCCTATGCATTCAGAATCACTGTCCAGCTGTTCTCATCTTATTCTGACAATTTGTGTTTTGGGGGAACCTCAGGTCGTTGCCGTTTGGGTAGGGTCGAAGGCCCGACCAGTCCTACATTCCCCCAAAGTGATGAGCTCAGAATGTGATGGGAGTTGTTGGTTTGGACTCCCTATGCATTCAGAATCACAGTCCAGCTGTTCTCATCTTATTCTGACAATTTGTGTTTTGGGGGAAACCTCAGGTCGTTGCTGTTTGGGAAGGGTCGAAGGCCCGACCAGTCCTACATTCCCTCAAAGTGATAAGCTCAGAATATGATGGGAGTTGTTGGTTTGGACTCCCTATGCATTCAGAATCACAGTTTAGCTGTTCTCATCTTATTCTGACAATTTGTGTTTTGGGGGAACCTCAGGTCGTTGCCGTTTGGGTATGGTCGAAGGCCCGACCAGTCCTACATTCCCTCAAAGTGATAAGCTCAGAATGTGATGGGAGTTGTTGGTAGGACTCCCTATGCATTCAGAATCACTGTCCAGCTGTTCTCATCTTATTCTGACAATTTGTATCTTGGGGGAAACCCCAGGTCGTTGCCGTTTGGGTAGGGTCGAAGGCCCGACCAGTCCTACATTCCCCCAAAGTGATGAGCTCAGAATGTGATGGGAGTTGTTAGTTTGGACTCACTATGCTTTCAGAATCACTGTCCAGCTTTTCTCATCTTATTCTGACAATTTGTGTTTTGGGGGGAACCTCAGGTCGTTGCCGTTTGGGTAGGGTCGAAGGCCCGACCAGTCCTACATTCCCTCAAAGTGATGAGTTCAGAATGTGATGGGAGTTGTTGGTTTGGACTCCCTATGCATTCAGAATCACAGTCCAGCTGTTCTCATCTTATTCTGACAATTTGTGTTTTGGGGGAACCTCAGGTCGTTGCCGTTTGGGTAGGGTCGAAGGCCCGACCAGTCCTACATTCCCTCAAAGTGATAGAGCTCAGAATGTGATGGGAGTTGTTGGTTTGGACTCCCTATGCATTCAGAATCACATGTCCAGCTTTTCTCATCTTATTCTGACAATTTTGTATCTCGGGGGAAACCCCAGGTCGTTGCCGTTTGGGTAGGGTCGAAGGCCCGACCAGTCCTACATTCCCCCAAAGTGATGAGCTCAGAATGTGATGGGAGTTGTTGGTTTGGACTCCCTATGCATTCAGAATCACTGTCCAGCTTTTCTCATCTTATTCTGACAATTTGTGTTTTGGGGGAACCTCAGGTCGTTGCCGTTTGGGTAGGGTCGAAGGCCCGACCAGTCCTACATTCCCCCAAAGTGATGAGCTCAGAATGTGATGGGAGTTGTTGGTTTGGACTCCCTATGCATTCAGAATCACTGTCCAGCTTTTCTCATCTTATTCTGACAATTTGTATTTTGGGGGAAACCTCAGGTCGTTGCTGTTTGGGAAGGGTCGAAGGCCCGACTAGTCCTACATTCCCTCAAAGTGATGAGCTTAGAATGTGATGGGAGTTGTTGGTTTGGACTCCCTATGCATTCAGAATCACAGTGTCAGCTTTTCTCATCTTATTCTGACAATTTGTGTTTTGGGGGAAACCTCAGGTCGTTGCCGTTTGGGTAGGGTCGAAGGCCCGACCAGTCCTACATTCCCTCAAAGTGATAGCTCAGAATGTGATGGGAGTTGTTGGTTGGACTCCCTATGCATTCAGAATCACTGTCCAGCTTTTCTCATCTTATTCTGACAATTTGTGTCTTGGGGGAAACCCCAGGTCGTTGCCGTTTGGGTAGGGTCGAAGGCCCGACCAGTCCTACATTCCCCCAAAGTGATGAGCTCAGAATGTGATGGGAGTTGTTGGTTTGGACTCCCTATGCATTCAGAATCACTGTCCAGCTTTTCACATCTTATTCTGACAATTTGTGTTTTGGGGGAAACCTCAGGACGTTGCCGTTTGGTAGGGTCGAAGGCCCGACCAGTCCTACATTCCCTCAAAGTGATGAGCTCAGAATGTGATGGGAGTTGTTGGTTTGGACTCCCTATGCATTCAGAATCACTGTCCAGCTGATCTCATCTTACTCTGACAATTTGTGTTTTGGGGGAACCTCAGGTCGTTGCCGTTTGGGTAGGGTCAAGGCCGACCAGTCCTACATTCACCCAAAGTGATGAGCGCTCAGAAGTGATGGGATTTGTTGGTAGGACTCCCTATGCATTCAAGAATCACTGTTTCCAGCTTTTTTCTCATCTTATTCTGACAAGTTATACTTTGGGGGAACTCAAGGTTGTTGCTGTGTTGGGTAGGGGTCCGAAGGCCAGACAAGTCCCTATATTCCCTCAAAGGTGTTGAGCTCGAGATGTGAATGGGAGGTGTTGGTTGGGACTCCCGATGCATTCAGAATCACGGTCGCTTTCTCAACTTAACTCTGACAATTTTGTTTTGGGGGGAAACGTCAGGTCGTTGCCGTTTTGGTTAGGGTCAAAGGCACGACCAGTCCTCCATTCCCCAAAGTGATGAGCTCAGAATGTGATGGGAGTTGTTGGTTTGGACTCCCTATGCATTCAGAATCACTGTCCAGCTTTTCTCATCTTATCTGACAATTGTTATTTTGGGGGAAACCTCAGGTCGTTGCCGTTTGGGTAGGGTCGAAGGCGACCAGTCCTACATTCCCCCAAGTGATGACTCAGAATGTGATGGGAGTTGTTGGTTTGGACTCCCTATGCATTCAGAATCACTGTCCAGCTTTCTCATCTTATTCTGACAATTTGTTTTTGGGGGAAACCTCAGGTCGTTGCCGTTTGGGTAGGGTCGAAGGCCCGACCGTCCTACATTCCAAAAGTGATGAGCTCAGAATGTGATGGGAGTTGTTGGTTTGGACTCCCTATGCATTCAGAATCACTGTCCAGCTTTTCCATCTTATTCTGACAATTTGTGTTTTGGGGGAAACCTCAGGTCGTTGCCGTTTGGTAGGGTCAGCCACCAGTCCTACATTCCCCAAGTGATGAGCTCAGAATGTGATGGAGTTGTTGGTTTGGACTCCCTATGCATCAGAATCACTGTCCAGCTTTTCTCATCTTATCTGACAATTTGTTTTTGGGGGAACCTCAGGTGTTGCCGTTTGGTTGGGTCGAAGGCCCACCAGTCCTACATTCCCTCAAAGTGATGAGCTCAGAATGTGATGGGAGTTGTTGGTTTGGACTCCCTATGCATTCAGAATCACTGTCCAGCTTTTCTCATCTTATTCTGACAATTTGGTTTTTGGGGAAACCTCAGGTCGTTGCCGTTTGGGTTAGGGTCGAAGGCCCGACCAGTTCCTACATTCCCCCAAAGTGATGAGCTCAGAATGTGATGGGAGTTGTTGGTGGACTCCTATGCATTCAGAATCACTGCCAGCTTTCTCATCTTATTCTGACAATTTGTGTTTTGGGGGAAACCTCAGTCGTTGCCGTTTGGGTGGGTCGAAGGCCCGACCAGTCCTCATTCCCCAAAGTGATGAGCTCAGAATGTGATGGAGTTGTTGGTGGACTCCCTATGCATTCAGAATCACTGTCCAGCTTTCTCATCTTATTCTGACAATTTTGTGTTTGGGGAAACCTCAGGTCGTTGCGTTTGGTAGGGTCGAAGGCCCGACCAGTCCTACATTCCCCCAAAGTGATGAGCTCAGAATGTGATGGGAGTTGTTGGTTTGGACTCCCTATGCATTCAGAATCACGTCCAGCTTTCTCATCTTATTCTGACAATTTGTGTTTGGGGGAAACCTCAGGTCGTTGCCGTTTGGGTAGGGTCGAAGGCCGACCAGTCCTACATTCCCCCAAAGTGATGAGCTCAGAATGTGATGGGAGTTGTTGGTTTGGACTCCCTATGCATTCAGATCACTGTCCGCTTTTCTCATCTTATTCTGACAATTTTGTTTTGGGGGAAACCTCAGGTCGTTGCCGTTTGGTAGGTCGAAGGCCGACCGTCCTACATTCCCCCAAAGTGATGAGCTCAGAATGTGATGGGAGTTTTGGTTTGGACTCCCTATGCATTCAGAATCACTGTCCAGCTTTTCTCATCTTATTCTGACAATTTGTTTTTGGGGGAAACCTCAGGTGTTGCCGTTTGGTAGGGTCGAAGGCCCACAGTCCTACATTCCCCAAAGTGATGAGCTCAGAATGTGATGGGAGTTGTTGGTTTGGACTCCCTATGCATTCAGAATCACTGTCCAGCTTTTCTCATCTTTTCTGACAATTGTGTTTTGGGGGAAACCTCAGGTCGTTGCCGTTTGGGTGGGTCGAAGGCCAGACCAGTCCTACATTCCCCAAAGTGATGAGCTCAGAATGTGATGGGAGTTGTTGGTGACTCTATAGCATTCAAATCACTGTCCAGCTTTCTCTCTTATTCTGACAATTTGTATTTGGGGAAACCTCAGGTCGTTGCCGTTTTGTAGGGTCGAAGGCCGACCAGTCCTCATTCCCCAAAGTGATGAGCTCAGAATGTGATGGGAGTTGTTGGTACTCCCTATGCATTCAGAATCACTGTCCAGCTTTCTCATCTTATTCTGACAATTTGTGTTTTGGGGAAACCTCAGGTCGTTGCCGTTTGGTGGGTCGAAGGCCCGACCAGTCCTACATTCCCCCAAAGTGATGAGCTCAGAATGTGATGGGAGTTGTTGGTTTGGACTCCCTATGCATTCAGAATCACTGTCCAGCTTTCTCATCTTATTCTGACAATTTGTGTTTTGGGGAAACCTCAGGTCGTTGCCGTTTGGTAGGGTCAAGGCCCGACCAGTCCTACATTCCCCAAAGTGATGAGCTCAGATGTGATGGAGTTTGTTGGTTGGACTCCCTATGCTTTCAGAATCACTGTCCAGCTTTTCTCATCTTATTCTGACAATTTTGTTTTGGGGGAAACCTCAGGGCTTGCCGTTGGGGTAGGTGAAGGCCACCAGTCCTACATTCCCCCAAAGTGATGAGCTCAGAATGTGATGGGAGTTGTTGGTTTGGACTCCCTATGCATTCAGAATCACTGTCCAGCTTTTCTCATCTTATCTGACAATTTGTGTTTGGGGGAAACCTCAGGTCGTTGCCGTTTGGTATGGGGGTTTTGAGGGTTGTGGTTGTTTTTGTTGTGTGTTTTGTTGTGCTCGTGTTGGTTGGAGTGGCGCCCCGTCCTCCTCTTCCCCGTGATGAGCTCAGTGTGATGAGTTGTTGGTTTGGACTCCCTATGCATTCAGAATCTGTCCGCTTTTCTCTCTATTCTGACAATTTGTTTTTGGGGAAACCTCAGGTCGTTCCGTTTGGGTTAGGCGAAGGCCCGACCAGTCCTACATTCCCCCAAGTGATGAGCTCAGAATGTGATGGAGTTGTTGGTTTGGACTCCCTATGCATTCAGAATCACTGTCCAGCTTTTCTCATCTTATTCTGACATTTGTGTTTTGGGGAAACCTCAGGTCGTTGCCGTTTGGGTAGGGTCGAAGGCCCGACCAGTCCTACATTCCCCAAAGTGATGAGCTCAGAATGTGATGGGAGTTGTTGGTTTGGACTCCCTATGCATTCAGAATCACTGTCCAGCTTTCTCATCTTATTCTGACAATTTGTTTTTGGGGGAAACCTCAGGTCGTTTGCCGTTTGGGTAGGTCGAAGCCGACCAGTCCTACATTCCCCCAAAGTGATGAGCTCAGAATGTGATGGGAGTTGTTGGTTTGGACTCCCTATGCATTCAGAATCACTGTCCAGCTTTCTCATCTATTCTGACAATTTGTGTTTTGGGGGAAACCTCAGGTCGTTGCCGTTTGGGAGGTCGAAGGCCCGACCAGTCCTACATTCCTCAAAGTGATGAGCTCAGAATGTGATGGGAGTTGTTGGTTGGACTCCCTATGATCTCAGAATCACTGTCCAGCTTTTCTCATCTTATTCTGACAATTGTGTTTTTGGGGGAACCTCAGGTCGTTGCCGTTTGGGTAGGGTCGAAGGCCCAACCAGTCCTACATTCCCCAAAGTGATGAGCTCAGAATTGATGGGGTTGTTGGTTTGGACTCCCTATGCATTCAGAATCACTGTCCAGCTTTTCTCATCTTATTCTGACATTGTGTTTTGGGGAAACCTCAGTCGTTGCCGTTTGGGGTGGTCAAGCCCACCAGTCCTACATTCCCAAAGTGATGAGCTCAGAATGTGATGGGAGTTGTTGGTTTGGACTCCCATGCATTCAGAATCACTGTCCAGCTTTTCTCATCTTATTCTGACAATTTTGTTTGGGGAAACTCCAGGTCGTTGCCGTTTGGGTGGTCGAAGGCCCGACCAGTCCTACATTCCCCAAAGTGATGAGCTCAGAATGTGATGGGAGTTGTTGGTTTGGACTCCCTATGCATTCAGAATCACTGTCCAGCTTTCTCATCTTATTCTGACATTTGTTTTTGGGGGAAACCTCAGGTCGTTGCCGTTTGGTAGGGTCGAAGGCCCGACCAGTCCTACATTCCCAAAGTGATGAGCTCAGAATGTGATGGGAGTTGTTGGTTCGGACTCCCTATGCATTCAGAATCACTGTCCAGCTTTTCTCATCTTATTCTGACAATTTGTGTTTTTGGGGAAACCTCAGGTCGTTGCCGTTTGGTTGGGTCGAAGGCCCGACCAGTCCTACATTCCCCAAAGTGATGAGCTCAGAATGTGATGGGAGTTGTTGGTTGGACTCCCTATGCATTCAGAATCACTGTCCAGCTTTTCTCATCTTATTCTGACATTTGTTTTTGGGGAAACCTCAGGTCGTTGCCGTTTGGTTGGGTCGAAGGCCCGACCAGTCCTACATTCCCCAAAGTGATGAGCTCAGAATGTGATGGGAGTTGTTGGTTTGGACTCCCTATGCATTCAGAACCACTGTCAGCTTTCTCTCTTTACTCGACAATTGTATTTTGGGGAAACCTCAGGTCGTTGCCGTTTGGGTAGGTCGAAGGCCCGACCAGTCCTACATTCCCAAAGTGATGAGCTCAGAATGTGATGGGAGTTGTTGGTTTGGACTCCCTATGCATTCAGAATCACTGTCCCTTTTCTCATCTTATCTGACAATTTGTTTTTGGGGAACCTCAGGTCGTTGCCGTTTGGTAGGGTCGAAGGCCCGACCAGTCCTACATTCCCCAAAGTGATGAGCTCAGAATGTGATGGGAGTTGTTGGTTTGACTCCCTATGCATTCAGAATCACTGTCCAGCTTTTCTCATCTTATTCTGACAATTTTGTGTTTTGGGGGAAACCTCAGGTCGTTGCCGTTTGGGTAGGGTCGAAGGCCCGACCAGTCCTACATTCCCCAAAGTGATGAGCTCAGAATGTGATGGGAGTTGTTGGTTTGGACTCCCTATGCATTCAGAATCACTCCAGCTTTTCTCATCTTATCTGACAATTTGTGTTTTGGGGGAAACCTCAGGTCGTTGCCGTTTGGGGGGTCGAAGGCCCGACCAGTCCTACATTCCCCAAGTGATGAGCTCAGAATGTGATGGGAGTTGTTGGTTTGGACTCCCTATGCATTCAGAATCACTGTCCAGCTTTCTCATCATTTTTGACAATTTGTTGTTTTGGGGAAACCTCAGGCGTTGCTGTTTGGAGGGTCGAAGGCCCGACAGTCCTACTTCCCTCAAAGTGATGAGCTCAGAATGTGATGGGAGTTGTTGTTTGGACTCCCTATGCATTCAGAATCACGTCCAGCTTTTCTCATCTTATTCTGACAATTTGTGTTTGGGGGAAACCTCAGGTCGTTGCCGTTTGGTTGGTCGAAGGCCCGACCAGTCCTACATTCCCCAAAGTGATAGCTCAGATGTGATGGGAGTTGTTGGTGGACTCCCTATGCATTCAGAATCACTGTCCAGCTTTTCTCATCTTATTCTGACAATTTTGTTTGGGGGAAACCCAGGTCGTTGCCGTTTGGGTAGGTCGAAGGCCCGACCAGTCCTACATTCCCCAAAGTGATGAGTCAGAATGTGATGGGAGTTGTTGGTTTGGACTCCCTATGCATTCAGAATCACTGTCCAGCTTTTTCATCTTATTCTGACAATTTGTGTTTTGGGGGAAACCTCAGGTCGTTGCCGTTTGGTAGGGTCGAAGGCCGACCAGTCCTACATTCCCCAAAGTGATGAGCTCAGAATGTGATGGAGTTGTTGGTTTGGACTCCCTATGCATTCAGAATCACGTCCAGCTTTTCTCATCTTATTCTGACAATTTGTGTTTTGGGGGAAACCTCAGGTCGTTGCCGTTTGGGGGTCGAAGGCCCGACCAGTCCTACATCTCCCTCAAAGTGATGAGCTCAGAATGTGATGGGAGTTTGTTGTTTGGACTCCCTATGCATTCAGAATCACGTCAGCTTTCTCATCTTATTCTGACAATTGTGTTTTGGGGGAACCTCAGTCGTTGCCGTTTGGTGGGTCGAAGGCCCGACCAGTCCTACATTCCCCAAAGTGATGAGCTCAGAATGTGATGGGAGTTTGTTGGTGGACTCCCTTGCATTCAGAATCACTGTCCAGCTTTCTCATCTTATTCTGACAATTTGTATTGGGGGAAACCGCAGTCGTTGCCGTTTGGGTAGGGTCGAAGGCCGACCAGTCCTACATTCCCCCAAAGTGATGAGCTCAGAATGTGATGGGAGTTGTTGGTTTGGACTCCCTATGCATTCAGAATCACTGTCCAGCTTTTCTCATCTTATTCTGACAATTTGTGTTTTGGGGAAACCTCAGGTCGTTGCCGTTTGTTGGTCGAAGGCCCACCAGTCCTACATTCCCCCAAAGTGATGAGCTCAGAATGTGATGGGAGTTGTTGGTTTGGACTCCCTATGCATTCAGAATCACTTTCCAGCTTTTCTCATCTTATCTGACAATTTGTGTTTTGGGGGAAACCTCAGGTCGTTGCCGTTTGGTAGGGTCGAAGGCCGCCAGTCCTACATTCCCCAAAGTGATGAGCTCAGAATGTGATGGGAGTTGTTGGTTTGGACTCCCTATGCATTCAGAATCACTGTCCAGCTTTCTCATTTATTTGACAATTTGTGTTGGGGGAAACCTCAGGTCGTTGCGTTTGGGAGGGTCGAAGGCCCGACAGTCCTACATTCCCTCAAAGTGATGAGCTCAGAATGTGATGGGAGTTGTTGGTTTGGACTCCCTATGCATTCAGAATCACGTCCAGCTTTTCATTCTTATTCTGACAATTTGTGTTTTGGGGGACCTCAGGTCGTTGCCGTTTGGGTAGGGTCGAAGGCCCGACCAGTCCTACATTCCCCCAAAGTGATAGCTCAGAATGTGATGGGAGTTGTTGGTGGACTCCCTATGCATTCAGAATCACTGTCCAGCTTTCTCATCTTATTCTGACAATTTGTGTTGGGGAAACCTCAGGTCGTTGCCGTTTGGGTAGGGTCGAAGGCCCGACCAGTCCTATTCCCCAAGTGATGAGTCGAATGTGATGGGAGTTGTTGGTTTGGACTCCCTATGCATTCAGAATCACTGTCCAGCTTTCTCATCTTATTCTGACAATTTGTGTTTTGGGGGAACCCAGGTCGTTGCCGTTTGGTTAGGGTCGAAGGCCCGACCAGTCCTACATTCCCCCAAAGTGATGAGCTCAGAATGTGATGGGAGTTGTTGGTTTGGACTCCCTATGCATTCAGAATCACTGTCCAGCTTTCTCATCTTATTCTGACAATTTGTGTTTTGGGGGAAACCTCAGTCGTTGCCGTTTGGGGTCGAAGGCCCGACCATCCTACTTCCCCAAAGTGATGAGCTCAGAATGTGGGATTTGTTGGTTTGGACTCCCTATGCATTCAGAATCAGTCCGTTTTAGCTTTCTCATCTTATTCTGACATTTGTGTTTTGGGGAAACCTCAGGTCGTTGCCGTTTGGGTAGGGTCGAAGGCCCGACCAGTCCTACATTCCCTCAAAGTGATAGCTCAGAATGTGATGGGAGTTGTTTGGTGACTCCTATGCATTCAGAATCACTGTCCATTTTCTCATCTTATTCTGACAATTTGTTTTGGGAAAACCAGGTCGTTGCCGTTTGGTAGGGTCGAAGCCGACCAGTCCTACATTCCCCCAAAGTGATGAGCTCAGAATGTGATGGGAGTTGTTTTTGGACTCCTATGCATTCAGATCACTGTCCAGCTCTTTCTCATCTTATTCTGACAATTTGTGTTTTGGGGGAACCTCAGGTCGTTGCCGTTTGGGTAGGGTCAAGGCCCGACCAGTCCTACATTCCCTCAAAGTGATGAGCTCAGAATGTGATGGGAGTTGTTGGTTTGGACTCCCTATGCATTCAGAATCAGTCCAGCTTTCTCATCTTATTCTGACAATTTGTTTTTGGGGGAAACCTCAGGTCGTTGCCGTTTGGTAGGGTCGAAGGCCCCCAGTCCTACATTCCCTCAAAGTGATAGCTCAGAAGTGATGGGAGTTGTTTGGTGGACTCCTATGCATTCAGAACACGTCCAGCTTTCTCATCTTATTCTGACAATTTGTTTTGGGGAACCTCAGGTCGTTGCCGTTTGGGTAGGGTCGAAGGCCCGACCAGTCCTATCATTCCCCAAAGTGATGAGCTCAGATGTGATGGGAGTTGTGGTTTGGACTCCCTATGCATTCAGAATCACTGTCCAGCTTTTCTCATCTTATCTGACAATTTGTTTTGGGGGAAACCTCAGGTCGTTGCCGTTGGGTGGGTCGAAGGCCCGACCAGTCCTACATTCCCCCAAAGTGATGAGCTCAGAATGTGATGGGAGTTGTTGGTTTGGACTCCCTATGCATTCAGAATCACTGTCCGCTTTCTCATCTTATTCTGACAATTTGTGTTTTGGGGAAACCTCGGTCTTTGCCGTTTGGGGGGTCGAAGGCCCGACCATGTCCTACATTCCCTCAAAGTGATGAGCTAGAATGTGATGGGAGTTGTTGGTTGGACTCCCTATGCATTCAGATCACGTAGCTTTCTCATCTTATTCTGACAATTTGTGTTTGGGGAAACCTCAGGTCGTTGCCGTTTGGGTAGGTCGAAGGCCCGACCAGTCCTACATTCCCTCAAAGTGATGAGCTCAGAATGTGATGGGAGTTGTTGGTGGACTCCCTATGCATTCAGAATCACTGTCCAGCTTTTCTCATCTTATTCTGACAATTTGTTTTTGGGGGAAACCTCAGGTCGTTGCCGTTTGGGTGTGTCGAAGGCCCACCAGTCCTACATTCCCCCAAAGTGATGAGCTCAGAATGTGATGGGAGTTGTTGGTTTGGACTCCCTATGCATTCAGAATCACTGTCCAGCTTTTCTCATCTTTTCTGACAATTTGTGTTTGGGGGAACCTCAGTGCGTTTGCCGTTTGGGTAGGTCGAAGGCCCGACCAGTCCTACATTCCCCAAAGTGATGAGCTCAGAATGTGATGGGAGTTGTTGGTTTGGACTCCTATGCATTCAGAATCACTGTCCAGCTTCTCATCTTATCTGACAATTTGTGTTTTGGGGGAAACCTCAGGTCGTTGCCGTTTGGGTAGGGTCAAAGCCCGACCAGTCCACATTCCCCCAAAGTGATGAGCTCAGAATGTGATGGGAGTTGTTGGTGGACTCCCTATGCATTCAGAATCACTGTCCAGCTTTTCTCATCTTATTCTGACAATTTTTTTGGGGGAAACCTCAGGTGTTGCCGTTTGGGTAGGGTCGAACCGACCAGTCCTACATTCCCTCAAGTGATGAGCTCAGAATGTGATGGGAGTTGTTGGTTTGGACTCCCTATGCATTCAGAATCACTGTCCAGCTTTTCTCATCTTATTCGACAATTTTTGTTTTGGGGAAACTCAGGTCGTTGCCGTTTGGTTAGGGTCGAGGCCCGACCATCCTACATTCCCCAAGTGATGAGCTCAGAATGTGATGGGAGTTGTTGGTGGACTCCCTATGCATTCAGAATCACTGTCCAGCTTTTCTCATATTCTGACAATGTTTTTGGGGGAACCTCAGGTCGTTGCCGTTTGGGTAGGGTCGAAGGCCAACCATTCCTACATTCCCCAAAGTGATGAGCTCAGAATGTGATGGGAGTTGTTGGTTGGACTCCCTATGCATTCAGAATCACGTCCAGCTTTTCTCATCTTATTCTGACAATTTGTTTTTGGGGGAAACCTCAGGTCGTTGCCGTTTGGTAGGGTCGAAGGCCCGACCAGTCCTACATTCCCCCAATGATGAGCTCAGAATGTGATGGAGTTGTTGGTTTGGACTCCCTATGCATTCAGAATCACTGTCCACTTTCTCATCTTATTCTGACAATTTTGTTTTGGGGAAACCTCAGGTTCGTTGCCGTTTGTAGGTCGAAGGCCCGACCAGTCCTACATTCCCTAAAGTGATGAGCTCAGAATGTGATGGGAGTTGTGGTTTGGACTCCCTATGCATTCAGAATCACTGTCCAGCTTTTCTCATCTTATTCTGACAATTTGTTTTTGGGGGAAACCTCAGGTCGTTGCCGTTTGGTAGGGTCGAAGGCCCGACCAGTCCTACATTCCCCCAATGATGAGCTCAGAATGTGATGGGAGTTGTTGGTTTGGACTCCCTATGCATTCGAATCACTGTCCAGCTTTTCTCATCTTATTCTGACAATTTGTGTTTTGGGGAAACCTCAGGTCGTTCCGTTTGGGTAGGGTCGAAGGCCCGACCAGTCCTACATTCCCAAATGATGAGCTCAGAATGTGATGGGAGTTGTTGTTTGGACTCCCATGCATTCAGAATCACTGTCATCTTTCTCATCTTATTCTGACAATTTGTTTTGGGGGAAACCTCAGGTCGTTGCCGTTTGGTAGGGTCAAGGCCGACCTCCTACATTCCCCAAATGATGAGCTCAGAATGTGATGGGAGTTGTTGGTTTGGACTCCCTATGCATTCAGAATCACTGTCCAGCTTTTCTCATCTTATTCTGACAATTTGTGTTTTGGGGAAACCTCAGGTCGTTGCCGTTTGGGTGGGTCGAAGGCCCGACCAGTCCTACATTCCCCCAAAGTGATGAGCTCAGATGTGATGGGAGTTGTTGGTTTGGACTCCCTATGCATTCAGAATCACTGTCCATCTTTCTCATCTTATTCTGACAATTTGTGTTTTGGGGGAACCTCAGGTCGTTGCCGTTTGGTAGGTCGAAGGCCCGACCAGTCCTACATTCCCCAAAGTGATGAGCTCAGAATGTGATGGGAGTTGTTGGTTTGGACTCCCTATGCATTCAGAATCACTGTCCAGTCTTTCTTCTATTCTAAAATTTGTATTTTGGGGAAACCTCAGGTCGTTCCGTTTGGGTGGGTCGAAGGCCCGACCAGTCCTACATTCCCAAAGTGATGAGCTCAGAATGTGATGGGAGTTGTTGTTGGACTCCCTATGCATTCAGAATCACTGTCCAGCTTTTCTCATCTTATTCTGACAATTTGTGTTTTGGGGAAACCTCAGGTCGTTGCCGTTGGGTGGGTCAAGGCCCGACCAGTCCTACATTCCCCCAAAGTGATGCTCAGAATGTGATGGGAGTTTTGGTTGGACTCCCTATGCATTCAGAAATCACTGTCCAGCTTTCTCATCTTATTCTGACAATTTTGTTTGGGGGAAACCTCAGGTCTTTGCCGTTTGGGTAGTCGAGCCCGACCAGTCCTACATTCCCTAAGTGATGACTCAGAATGTGATGGGAGTTGTTGGTTTGGACTCCCTATGCATTCAGAATCACTGTCCAGCTTTTCTCATCTTATTCGACAATTTGTTGTTTGGGGGAAACCTCAGGTCGTTGCCGTTTGGGTAGGGTCGAAGGCCCGACCAGTCCTACATTCCCCCAAAGTGATGAGCTCAGAATGTGATGGGAGTTGTTGGTTTGGACTCCCTATGCATTCAGAATCACTGTCCAGCTTTTCTCATCTTATCTCGACAATTTGTGTTTTGGGGAAACCTCAGGTCGTTGCCGTTTGGGTGGGTCGAAGGCCCGACCATCCTACATTCCCCAAAGTGATGAGCTCAGAATGTGATGGGAGTTGTTGGTTTGGACTCCCTATGCATTCAGAATCACTGTCCAGCTTTTCTCATCTTATTCTGACAATTTGTGTTTGGGGAAACCTCAGGTCGTTGCCGTTTGGGTAGGGTCGAAGGCCCACCATTCCTACATTCCCCCAAGTGATGAGCTCAGAATGTGATGGGAGTTGTTGGTTTGGACTCCCTATGCATTCAGAATCACGTCCACTTTTCTCATCTTATTCTGACAATTTGTGTTTTGGGGAAACCTCAGGTCGTTGCCGTTTGGGTGGGTCGAAGGCCCGACCAGTCCTACATTCCCAAAGTGATAGCTCGAATGTGATGGGGTTGTTGGTTTGGACTCCCTATGCATTAAGATCACTGTCCAGCTTTTCTCATCTATTTCTGACAATTTGTGTTTTGGGAAACCTCAGGTCGTTGCCGTTTGGGGGGGTCAAGGCCCGACCAGTCCTACATTCCCCAAAGTGATGAGCTCAGAATGTGATGGGAGTTGTTGGTTTGGACTCCCTATGCATTCAGAATCACGTCCAGCTTTTCTCATCTTATTCTGACAATTTGTGTTTTGGGGAAACCTCAGGTCGTTGCCGTTTGGTAGGGTCGAAGGCCCGACCAGTCCTACATTCCCTCAAAGTGATGAGCTCAGAAGTGATGGGAGTTGTTGGTTTGGACTCCCATGCATTCAGAATCACTGTCAGCTTTTCTCATCTTATTCTGACAATTTTTGTTTGGGGGAAAACCTCAGGTCGTTGCCGTTTGGGTAGGGTCGAAGGCCCGACCGTCCTACATTCCCTCAAATGTATGAGCTCAGAATGTGATGGAGTTGTTGGTTTGGACTCCCTATGCATTCAGAATCACTGTCCGCTTTTCTCATCTTATTCTGACAATTTGTGTTTTGGGGAAACCTCAGGTCGTTGCCGTTTGGGTAGGTCGAAGGCCCGACCATCTCTACATTCCCCCAAAGTGATGAGCTCAGAATGTGATGGGAGTTGTTGTTTGGACCTCCTATGCATTCAGAATCACTGTCCAGCTTTCTCATCTTATTCTGACAATTTGTGTTTGGGGGAAACCTCAGGTCGTTGCCGTTTGGGTGGGTCGAAGGCCCGACCAGTCCTACATTCCCCCAAAGTGATGAGCTCAGAATGTGATGGGAGTTGTTGGTTGGACTCCCTATGCATTCAGAATCACTGTCCAGCTTTTCTCATCTTATTCTGACAATTTGTGTTTGGGGGAAAACCTCAGGTCGTTGCCGTTTGGTGGGTCGAAGGCCCGACCGTCCTACATTCCCCAAAGTGATGAGCTCAGAATGTGATGGGAGTTGTGGTTTGGACTCCCTATGCATTCAGATCACTGTCCAGCTTTCTCATCTTATTCTGACAATTTGTGTTTTGGGGAAACCTCAGGTGCGTTGCCGTTTGGGTAGGGTCGAAGGCCCGACCAGTCCTACATTCCCCAAAGTGATGAGCTCAGAATGTGATGGGATTGTTGGTTTGGACTCCCTATGCATTCAGAATCATGTCCAGCTTTTCTCATCTTATTCTGACAATTTGTGTTTTGGGGGAAACCTCAGGTCGTTGCCGTTTGGGTAGGGTCGAAGGCCCGACCAGTCCTACATTCCCCAAAGTGATGAGCTCAGAATGTGATGGGAGTTGTTGGTTTGGACTCCCTATGCATTCAGAATCACTCCAGCTTTTCTCATCTTATTCTGACAATTTGTGTTTTGGGGAAACCTCAGGTCGTTGCCGTTTGGTAGGGTCGAAGGCCCGACCAGTCCTACATTCCCCCAAAGTGATGAGCTCAGAATGTGATGGGAGTTGTTGGTTTGGACTCCCTATGCATTCAGAATCACTGTCCAGCTTTCTCATCTTATTCTGACAATTTGTTTTGGGGGAAACTCAGGTCGTTGCCGTTTGGGTGGGTCGAAGGCCCGACCAGTCCTACATTCCCAAAAGTGATGAGCTCAGAATGTGATGGGAGTTGTTGTTTGGACTCCCTATGCTTCAGAATCACTGTCCAGCTTTTCTCATCTTATTCTGACAATTGTGTTTTGGAGGAACCTCAGGTCGTTGCCGTTTGGTAGGTCGAAGGCCCACCAGTCCTACATTCCCAAAAGTGATGAGCTCAGAATGTGATGGGAGTTGTTGGTTTGGACTCCCTATGCATTAGAATCACTGTCCAGCTTTTCTCATCTTTCTGACATTTGTGTTTTTGGGAAACCTCAGGTCGTTGCCGTTTGGTAGGGTCGAAGGCCCGACCATCCTACTTCCCCAAAGTGTGAGCTCAGAATGTGATGGAGTTGTTGGTTTGGACTCTTGTGATGGGGTTGTTTGTTTTTGAATCCCTATGATTCAGAAATCACGGTCCAGCTTTTCTCATCTTATTCTGACAATTTGTGTTTGGGGGAAACCTCAGGTCGTTGCCGTTTGCCGTTTGGGTCGAAGGCCCGACCTGTCCTACATTCCCTCAAAGTGATGAGCTCAGAATGTGAGGGGTGGTTGGTTTGGACTCCTATGCATTCGAATCACGTCCAGCTTTTCTCATCTTATTCTGAACAATTGCTATTTGGGAGAAAACTCAGGTCGTTGCCGTAGCCGTTCGTTTAGTCGAAGGCCTGGCAGTCTACATTCATCAAGTGATGAGCTCAGAATGTGATGGAGTTGTTGGTTTGGACTCCTATGAATTCAGAATCACTGTGCAGCTTATTCGCAGTCTTTTCTGACAATTTGTTGTCTGGGGGAAACCTCAGGCGTTGCGTTTTGGTAGGTCGAAGGGCTGACCAGTCCTACATTCCCTCAAAGTGATGGATTAGAATGGGATGGGAGTTTTGGTTGGACTCCCTATGCATTAGAATCACTGTCTAAGCTTTCCTCATCTACTTCTGACAATTTGTGCTTGGGAAACCTCAGGTCGTTGCCGCGTTTTTGGTAGGGTCGAAGGCCGACCCAGTCCTAAGTCCCAAAGTTATGTTGAGCTCAGAATGTGATGGAGTTGTTGGTTTGGACTCTCCTATGCATTCAGAATCACTGTCCAGCTTTTCTCATCTTATTCTGACAATTTGTATTTTGGGGGAAACCTCAGGTCGTTGCCGTTTGCCGTTTGGGTCGAAGGCCCGACCTGTCCTACATTCCCTCAAAGTGATGAGCTCAGAATGTGATGGGAGTTGTTGGTTTGGACTCCCTATGATTAGAAATCACTGTCAGCTTTTCTCATCTTATTCTGACAATTGTGTTTGGGGGGGAAAATCTCAGGCGTTGCAGTGGCCGTTTGGGTCGAGGCGCCGGGACTGTCCTAATTCCCTCAAAGTGATGAGCTCAGAATTTGATGGGAGTGTTGGTGGGAATCCCTATGCATTCAGGAATCATGTCAGCTTTCTCATCTTATTTCTGCAAGTATATTTTGGGGGAAACCTCAGGTCGTTGCGTTTGCCGTTTGGGGGCGAAGGCCGACCTGTCATACATCCCTCAAGTGATGAGCTTCATGAATGTGAGGGAGTTTTGGTTGGGGACTCCCTGGCATCAGAATGCACTGTCCAAGCTTATTTTTCCCCTCATCTTATTCTGACAATTGTTATTTTGGAGAAGAAAACCCAGGTTATTGCCGTTGACGTTTAGGTCGAAGGCCTGACAGTCCGACATTTTACATCAAAGTGATGAGCTCCCGAGGTGAGGAAGTTGTTGGTTTGGGACTCCCTATGCATTCAGAATCACTGTCAAGCCTTTCTCATCTGAATCTGACAATTTGTTGTCTTGGGGAAACCTCAGGGCGTGCCGTTGCCGTTTGGGTTCGAAGCCTGACCCAGTCCACATCCCAAATTGATGAGATCAGAATGTAAGGGAGTTGTGGTTGGACTCCCTAGCATTCCAGGAATCACTGTTCCAGATTTTAACTCTCATTCTGACAATTGTGTGTTTGGGGGAAACCCAGGTAGTGGCCGTTGGGGTAGGGTCGGAAGGCCCGACCCGTCCTACATTCCCCCAAAGCTGATTGAGCCAGAATGTGATTGAGGAGTTTTGGTTTTGGATCCCTTATGCATTCAGAATCACTGTCCAGCTTTCCTCATCTTATTCTGACAATTTGTGTCTTGGGGGAAACCTCAGGTCGTTGCCGTTTTGGTAGGGTCGAAGGCCTGACCAGTCCTACATACCCCAAAGTATGGAGTCAGAATGTGATGGGGTTGTAGGTTTGCGACTCCCTATTGCATTCAGAATCACTGTCCAGCTTTTCTCATCTTATTCTGACAATTTGTATTTGGGGGAAAACTCAGGTCGTTGCCGTTTGCCGTTTGGGTCGAAGGCCTGACCAGTCCTACATTCCCTCAAAGTGATGAGCTCAGAATGTGATGGGGAGTTGTTGTTTTGGACTCCCTATGCATTCAGAATCACTGTCCAGCTTTTCTCATCTATTTCTGACAATGATATTTGGGGGGAAACCTCAGGTCTTGCCGTTTTGACGTTTGGGGTCGAAGGCCCCCCGACCGTCTACATGCCCTCAAAGTGATGAGCTCAGAATGTGATGGGCGTTGGGGTTTTTTTGAACTACATAGGCATTAAGAATCACTGTCCAGCTTTTCCTATCTATTCTGACAATTTGATTTTTGGGGTGAAACCTTCAGTCGTGCCGTTTTGCAGTTGGATCGAAGGCCGGACCGTCCTAATTTCCTAAAGTGATGAGCTCAGAATCTGATGGGAGTGTTGGTTTGGACTCCCCTATGCAGTCAGAATCACTGTCAGGCTTTTCTCATCTTATTCTGACAATTGATATTTTGGGAGAAAACTCAGGTTGTTGCCGTTTGCCGTTTAGGTCGAAGGCCCGACCAGTCCTACATTCCCTCAAAGTGATGAGCTCAGAATGTGATGGGAGTTGTTGGTTTGGACTCCCTATGCATTAGAACACTGTCCGCTTTCCATCTTATTCTGACAATTTGTGTTTGGGGGAACCTCAGAGGCGTTGCCGTTTGCCCGGTTGGGGTTAGAAGGCCTGACCAAGGTTCTTACATCCCCCAAAATGATTGAGATAGAATGTGATGGGAGTTGTGGTTTGGACCCTATAGCATTCAGACTCACGTCCAGCTTTCTCATCTTATTCGGACAACTTGATTTTTTGGGAGAAAACCTAGTTTATTGCGTTTGACGTTTAGGTCAGAAGGCCTGACAGTCCTACATTCCCTCCCAAGTGATGAGCTAGAATATGATTGGAAAAAGGAAAGTTGTTGGTTTGGACCCCTATGCATTCAGAATTCAATGTCCCAGCTTTCTCATTTTACTCTGACAATTTGTGTCTTGGGGGAAACCTAGGCGGCGTTGCCGTTGAAGTTGGGTCGAAGGGCCTGAACCGTCCTACATCCCTCAAAGTAGCTGATGAAGCCAGAATGTGAGGGAGTTGTTGGTTTGGAATCCATATGCATTCAAGAATCACGTCCAGCTTTTCTCATCTTAGTCTGACAATTTGGTTTTTTGGTTTTTTTGGGGGAAACCTCAGGGCGTTAGCCGTTGTTTGCAGTTGGGTCAAGCCTGACCAGTCCTACATTCCCCCAAATTGATGGATCGGAATGTGATGGGAGGTGGGTTGGACTACTCCCTATGCATTCAGAATCCACTGTCCAGCTTTCATCAATCTTATTATGACAATTTGGTCTTGGGGGGAACTCAGGTCGTTTGACGTTTTTGTAGGGGTCGAGGCCCGACCCGCCTACATTCCCCAAAGTTATGAGCTCAGAATGTGATGGGAGTGTAGGTTGGATCCATATGAATTCAGAATCACGGTCCAGCTTTTCTCCTCTTTTTGACAAATTGTATTTGGGGGAAACCTCAGGGAGTTGACGTTTGACGTTTGGGCGAAGGCCTGACGTCCTACATTCCTCAACGTGATGAGATCAGAATGGATGGGAGTTGTTGGTTTGGAACGCCGATGCATCAGAATTCACTGTCAGCTTTTCTCATCTTATTCGACAATGCTATTTGGGGGAAACTCAGGTCGTGCCGTTTGCCGTTTGGGTCCAAGGCCAGCCGGTCTACATTCCTCAAAGTGCTGAGCTCAGAATGTGAAGGAAGTTGTTGGTTTGAACTCCTATGCATTCAGAATCACTGTTCAGCCTTCTCACCTTAATTCTGACAATTTGTGTTTGGGTGGAAACTCAGGTCGTGGCGTGTGGCCCGTTTGGGTCGAAGGCAGCCCCCGCACTGTCCTACATTTCCTCAAAGTGATGAGCTCAGAAGGTGATGGGGGGGGGGGGGAAACGTTGTTGGTTTGGACTCCCTATGCATTCAGAATCACTGTCCAGCTTTCTCATCTTATTCTGACAATTGTGTTTTGGGGAAACCTCAGGGCGTTGCCGTTTGCCGTTTGGGTCGAAGGCCTGACCAGTCCTACATTCCCCCAAATTGATGAGATCAGAATGTGATGGGAGTTGTTGGTTTGGACTCCCTATGCATTCAGAATCACTGTCCAGCTTTCTCATCCTCATTCTGACAATTTGTGTTTTGGGGGAAACCTCAGGTCGTTGCCGTTTTGGGTAGGGTCGAAGGCCTGACCAGTCCTACATTCCCCCAAAGTGATGAGCTCAGAATGTGATGGGAGTTGTTGGTTTGGGCTCCCTATGCATTCAGATCACTGTCCAGCTTTCCTCATCTTATTCTGACAATTTGTGTCTTGGGGGAAACCTCAGGTCGTTGCCGTTTTGGTAGGGTCGAAGGCCCGACCAGTCCTACATTCCCCCAAAGTTATAAGCTCAGAATGTGATGGGAGTTGTAGGTTTGGACTCCCTATGCATTCAGAATCACTGTCCAGCTGTTCTCATCTTATTCTGACAATTTGTATTTGGGGGAAACCTCAGGTCGTTGCCGTTTGCCATTTGGGTCGAAGGCCTGACCAGTCCTACATTCCCTCAAAGTGATGAGCTCAGAATGTGATGGGAGTTGTTGGTTTGGACTCCCTATGCATTCAGAATCACTGTCCAGCTTTTCTCATCTTATTCTGACAATTTGTATTTTGGGGGAAACCTCAGGTTGTTGCCGTTTGCCATTTGGGTCGAAGGCCCGACCAGTCCTACATTCCCTCAAAGTGATGAGCTCAGAATGTGATGGGAGTTGTTGGTTTGGACTCCCTATGCATTCAGAATCACTGTCCAGCTTTTCTCATCTTATTCTGACAATTTGTATTTGGGGGGAAACCTCAGGTCGTTGCCGTTTGCCGTTTGGGTTCGAAGGCCCGACCAGTCCTACATTCCCTCAAAGTGATGAGCTCAGAATGTGATGGGAGTTGTTGGTTTGGACTCCCTATGCATTCAGAATCACTGTCCAGCTTTTCTCATCTTATTCTGACAATTGATATTTTGGGGGAAACCTCAGGTCGTTGCCGTTTGCCGTTTGGGTCGAAGACCCGACCTGTCCTACATCCCTCCAAGTGAATAAGCTCAGAATGTGATGGGAGTTGTTGGTTTGGACTCCCTATGCATTCAGAATCACTGTCCAGCTTTTCTCATCTTATTCTGACAATTATATTTTGGGAGAAACCTCAGGTTGTGCCGTTTGCCGTTTAGGTCGAAGGCCTGACCAGTCCTACATTCCCTCAAAGTGATGAGCTCAGAATGTGATGGGAGTTGTTGGTTTGGACTCCCTATGCATTCAGAATCACTGTCCAGCTTTTCTCATCTTATTCTGACAATTGATATTTTGGGGGAAACCTCAGATCGTTGCCGTTTGCCGTTTGGGTCGAAGGCCCGACCTGTCCTACATTCCCTTAAAGTGATGAGCTCAGAATGTTATGGGAGTTGTTGGTTTGAACTCCCTATGCATTCAGAATCACTGTCCAGCTTTTCTCATCTTATTCTGACAATTTGTGTTTTGGGGGAAACCTCAGGTCGTTGCCGTTTGCCGTTTGGGTCGAAGGCCCGACCTGTCCTACATTCCCTCCAAAGTGATGAGCTCAGAATGTGATGGGAGTTGTTGGTTTGGACTCCCTATGCATTCAGAATCACTGTCCAGCTTTTCTCATCTTATTCTGACAATTGATATTTTGGGGGAAACCTCAGGTCGTTGCCGTTTGCCGTTTAGGGTCGAAGGCCCTGACCAGTCCTACATTCCCCTCAAGTGATGAGCTCAGAATGTGATGGGAGTTGTTGGTTTGGACTCCCTATGCATTCAGAATCACTGTCCAGCTTTTCTCATCTTATTCTGACAATTTGTGTCTTGGGGGAAACCTCAGGTCGTTGCCGTTTTGGTAGGGTCGAAGGCCTGACCAGTCCTACATTCCCTCAAAGTGATGAGCTCAGAATGTGATGGGAGTTGTTGGTTTGGACTCCCTATGCATTCAGAATCACTGTCTAGCTTTTCCTCATCTTATTCTGACAATTTGTGTCTTGGGGGAAACCTCAGGTCGTTGCCGTTTGGTAGGGTCGAAGGCCCGACCAGTCCTACATTCCCCCAAAGTTATGAGCTCAGAATGTGATGGGAGTTGTAGGTTTGGACTCCCTATGCATTCAGAATCACTGTCCAGCTTTTCTCATCTTATTCTGACAATTTGTATTTTGGGGGAAACCTCAGGTTGTTGCCGTTTGCCGTTTGGGTCGAAGGCCCGACCTGTCCTACATTCCCTCAAAGTGATGAGCTCAGAATGTGATGGGAGTTGTTGGTTTGGACTCCCTATGCATTCAGAATCACTGTCCAGCTTTTCTCATCTTATTCTGACAATTTGTGTTTTGGGGGGAAATCTCAGGTCGTTGCTGGTTGCCGTTTGGGTCGAAGGCCCGACCTGTCCTACATTCCCTCAAAGTGATGAGCTCAGAATGTGATGGGAGTTGTTGGTTTGGACTCCCTATGCATCAGAATCACTGTCCAGCTTTTCTCATCTTATTCTGACAATTGATATTTTGGGGGAAACCTCAGGTCGTTGCCGTTTGCCGTTTGGGTCGAAAGCCCGACCTGTCCTACATCCCTCAAAGTGATGAGCTCAGAATGTGATGGGAGTTGTTGGTTTGGACTCCTATGCATTCAGAATCACTGTCCAGCTTTTCTCATCTTATTCTGACAATTGATATTTTTGGAGAAACCTCAGGTTATTGCCGTTTGCCGTTTAGGTCGAAGGCCTGACCAGTCCTACATTCCCTCAAAGTGATGAGCTCAGAATGTGATGGAAGTTGTTGGTTTGGACTCCCTATGCATTCAGAATCACTGTCCAGCTTTTCTCATCTTACTCTGACAATTTGTGTCTTGGGGGAAACCACAGGGCGTTGCCGTTTGCCGTTTGGGGCGAAGGCCTGACCAGTCCTACATTCCCCCAAATTGATGAGATCAGAATGTGATGGGAGTTGTTGGTTTGGACTCCCTATGCATTCAGAATCACTGTCCAGATTTTCTCATCTCATTCTGACAATTTGTGTTTTGGGGGAAACCTCAGGTCGTTGCCGTTTGGGTAGGGTCGAAGGCCTGACCAGTCCTACATTCCCCCAAAGTGATGAGCTCAGAATGTGATGGGAGTTGTTGGTTTGGACTCCCTATGCATTCAGAATCACTGTCCAGCTTTCCACATCTTATTCTGACAATTTGTGTCTTGGGGGAAACCTCAGGTCGTTGCCGTTTTGGTAGGGTCGAAGGCCCGACCAGTCCTACATTCCTTAAAGTGATGAGCTCAGAATGTGATGGGAGTTGTAGGTTTGGACTCCCTATGCATTCAGAATCACTGTCCAGCTTTTCTCATCTTATTCTGACAATTTGTATTTTGGGGGAAACCTCAGGTCGTTGCCGTTTGCCGTTTGGGTCGAAGGCCTGACCAGTCCTACATTCCCTCAAAGTGATGAGCTCAGAATGTGATGGGAGTTGTTGGTTTGGACTCCCTATGCATTCAGAATCACTGTCCAGCTTTTCTCATCTTATTCTGACAATTGATATTTTGGGGGAAACCTCAGGTCGTTGCCGTTTGCCGTTTGGGTCGAAGGCCCGACCTGTCCTACATTCCCTCAAAGTGATGAGCTCAGAATGTGATGGGAGTTGTTGGTTTGAACTCCCTATGCATTCAGAATCACTGTCCAGCTTTTCTCATCTTATTCTGACAATTTGTGTTTTGGGTGAAACCTCAGGTCGTTGCCGTTTGCCGTTTGGGTCGAAGGCCCGACCTGTCCTACATTCCCTCAAAGTGATGAGCTCAGAATGTGATGGGAGTTGTTGGTTTGGACTCCCTATGCATTCAGAATCACTGTCCAGCTTTTCTCATCTTATTCTGACAATTGATATTTTGGGAGAAAACTCAGGTCGTTGCCGTTTGCCGTTTAGGTCGAAGGCCTGACCAGTCCTACATTCCCTCAAAGTGATGAGCTCAGAATGTGATGGGAGTTGTAGGTTTGGACTCCCTATGCATTCAGAATCACTGTCCAGCTTTTCTCATCTTATTCTGACAATTTGTGTTTTGGGGGAAACCTCAGGGCGTTGCCGTTTGCCGTTTGGGTCGAAGGCCTGACCAGTCCTACATTCCCCCAAATTGATGAGATCAGAATGTGATGGGAGTTGTTGGTTTGGACTCCCTATGCATTCAGAATCACTGTCCAGCTTTTCTCATCTTATTCTGACAATTGATATTTTGGGAGAAACCTCAGGTTGTTGCCGTTTGCCGTTTAGGTCGAAGGCCTGACCAGTCCTACATTCCCTCAAAGTGATGAGCTCAGAATGTGATGGGAGTTGTTGGTTTGGACTCCCTATGCATTCAGAATCACTGTCCAGCTTTTCTCATCTTATTCTGACAATTTGTGTTTTGGGGGAAACCTCAGGGCGTTGCCGTTTGCCGTTTGGGTCGAAGGCCTGACCAGTCCTACATTCCCCCAAATTGATGAGATCAGAATGTGATGGGAGTTGTTGGTTTGGACTCCCTATGCATTCAGAATCACTGTCCAGATTTTCTCATCTCATTCTGACAATTTGTGTTTTGGGGAAACCTCAGGTCGTTGCCGTTTGGGTAGGGTCGAAGGCCTGACCAGTCCTACATTCCCCCAAAGTGATGAGCTCAGAATGTGATGGGAGTTGTTGGTTTGGACTCCCTATGCATTCAGAATCACTGTCCAGCTTTCCTCATCTTATTCTGACAATTTGTGTCTTGGGGGAAACCTCAGGTCGTTGCCGTTTTGGTAGGGTCGAAGGCCCGACCAGTCCTACATTCCCCCAAAGTTATGAGCTCAGAATGTGATGGGAGTTGTAGGTTTGGACTCCCTATGCATTCAGAATCACTGTCCAGCTTTTCTCATCTTATTCTGACAATTTGTATTTTGGGGGAAACCTCAGGTCGTTGCCGTTTGCCGTTTGGGTCGAAGGCCTGACCAGTCCTACATTCCCTCAAAGTGATGAGCTCAGAATGTGATGGGAGTTGTTGGTTTGGACTCCCTATGCATTCAGAATCACTGTCCAGCTTTTCTCATCTTATTCTGACAATTGATATTTTGGGGGAAACCTCAGGTCGTTGCCGTTTGCCGTTTGGGTCGAAGGCCCGACCTGTCCTACATTCCCTCAAAGTGATGAGCTCAGAATGTGATGGGAGTTGTTGGTTTGAACTCCCTATGCATTCAGAATCACTGTCCAGCTTTTCTCATCTTATTCTGACAATTTGTGTTTTGGGTGAAACCTCAGGTTGTTGCCGTTTGCCGTTTGGGTCGAAGGCCCGACCTGTCCTACATTCCCTCAAAGTGATGAGCTCAGAATGTGATGGGAGTTGTTGGTTTGGACTCCCTATGCATTCAGAATCACTGTCCAGCTTTTCTCATCTTATTCTGACAATTGATATTTTGGGAGAAAACTCAGGTCATTGCCGTTTGCCGTTTAGGTCGAAGGCCTGACCAGTCCTACATTCCCTCAAAGTGATGAGCTCAGAATGTGATGGGAGTTGTTGGTTTGGACTCCCTATGCATTCAGAATCACTGTCCAGCTTTTCTCATCTTATTCTGACAATTTGTGTTTTGGGGGAAACCTCAGGGCGTTGCCGTTTGCCGTTTGGGTCGAAGGCCTGACCAGTCCTACATTCCCCCAAATTGATGAGATCAGAATGTGATGGGAGTTGTTGGTTTGGACTCCCTATGCATTCAGAATCACTGTCCAGATTTTCTCATCTCATTCTGACAATTTGTGTTTTGGGGAAACCTCAGGTCGTTGCCGTTTGGGTAGGGTCGAAGGCCTGACCAGTCCTACATTCCCCCAAAGTGATGAGCTCAGAATGTGATGGGAGTTGTTGGTTTGGACTCCCTATGCATTCAGAATCACTGTCCAGCTTTCCTCATCTTATTTTGACAATTTGTGTCTTGGGGGAAACCTCAGGTCGTTGCCGTTTGGGTAGGGTCGAAGGCCCGACCAGTCCTACATTCCCCCAAAGTTATAAGCTCAGAATGTGATGGGAGTTGTAGGTTTGGACTCCCTATGCATTCAGAATCACTGTCCAGCTTTTCTCATCTTATTCTGACAATTTGTATTTTGGGGGAAACCTCAGGTTGTTGCCGTTTGCCGTTTGGGTCGAAGGCCTGACCAGTCCTACATTCCCTCAAAGTGATGAGCTCAGAATGTGATGGGAGTTGTTGGTTTGGACTCCCTATGCATTCAGAATCACTGTCCAGCTTTTCTCATCTTATTCTGACAATTTGTATTTTGGGGGAAACCTCAGGTTGTTGCCGTTTGCCGTTTGGGTCGAAGGCCCGACCTGTCCTACATTCCCTCAAAGTGATGAGCTCAGAATGTGATGGGAGTTGTTGGTTTGGACTCCCTATGCATTCAGAATCACTGTCCAGCTTTTCTCATCTTATTCTGACAATTTGTGTTTTGGGGGGAAATCTCAGGTCGTTGCTGTTTGCCGTTTGGGTTGAAGGCCCGACCTGTCCTACATTCCCTCAAAGTGATGAGCTCAGAATGTGATGGGAGTTGTTGGTTTGGACTCCCTATGCATTCAGAATCACTGTCCAGCTTTTCTCATCTTATTCTGACAATTGATATTTTGGGGGAAACCTCAGGTCGTTGCCGTTTGCCGTTTGGGTCGTAGGCCCGACCTGTCCTACATCCCTCAAAGTGATGAGCTCAGAATGTGATGGGAGTTGTTGGTTTGGACTCCCTATGCATTCAGAATCACTGTCCAGCTTTTCTCATCTTATTCTGACAATTAATATTTTGGGAGAAACCTCAGGTTGTTGCCGTTTGCCGTTTAGGTCGAAGGCCTGACCAGTCCTACATTCCCTCAAAGTGATGAGCTCAGAATGTGATGGGAGTTGTTGGTTTGGACTCCCTATGCATTCAGAATCACTGTCCAGCTTTTCTCATCTTATTCTGACAATTGATATTTTGGGGGAAACCTCAGATCGTTGCCGTTTGCCGTTTGGGTCGAAGGCCCGACCTGTCCTACATTCCCTCAAAGTGATGAGCTCAGAATGTGATGGGAGTTGTTGGTTTGGACTCCCTATGCATTCAGAATCACTGTCCAGCTTTTCTCATCTTATTCTGACAATTTGTGTCTTGGGGGAAACCTCAGGTCGTTGCCGTTTGCCGTTTGGGTCGAAGGCCCGACCTGTCCTACATTCCCTCAAAGTGATGAGCTCAGAATGTGATGGGAGTTGTTGGTTTGGACTCCCTATGCATTCAGAATCACTGTCCAGATTTTCTCATCTCATTCTGACAATTGATATTTTGGGGAAACCTCAGGTCGTTGCCGTTTTGGTAGGGTCGAAGGCCTGACCAGTCCTACATTCCCTCAAAGTGATGAGCTCAGAATGTGATGGGAGTTGTTGGTTTGGACTCCCTATGCATTCAGAATCACTGTCTAGCTTTCCTCATCTTATTCTGACAATTTGTGTCTTGGGGGAAACCTCAGGTCGTTGCCGTTTTGGTAGGGTCGAAGGCCCGACCAGTCCTACATTCCCCCAAAGTTATGAGCTCAGAATGTGATGGGAGTTGTAGGTTTGGACTCCCTATGCATTCAGAATCACTGTCCAGCTTTTCTCATCTTATTCTGACAATTTGTATTTTGGGGGAAACCTCAGGTTGTTGCCGTTTGCCGTTTGGGTCGAAGGCCCGACCTGTCCTACATTCCCTCAAAGTGATGAGCTCAGAATGTGATGGGAGTTGTTGGTTTGGACTCCCTATGCATTCAGAATCACTGTCCAGCTTTTCTCATCTTATTCTGACAATTTGTGTTTTGGGGGGAAATCTCAGGTCGTTGCTGTTTGCCGTTTGGGTCGAAGGCCCGACCTGTCCTACATTCCCTCAAAGTGATGAGCTCAGAATGTGATGGGAGTTGTTGGTTTGGACTCCCTATGCATTCAGAATCACTGTCCAGCTTTTCTCATCTTATTCTGACAATTGATATTTTGGGGGAAACCTCAGGTCGTTGCCGTTTGCCGTTTGGGTCGAAGGCCCGACCTGTCCTACATCCCTCAAAGTGATGAGCTCAGAATGTGATGGGAGTTGTTGGTTTGGACTCCCTATGCATTCAGAATCACTGTCCAGCTTTTCTCATCTTATTCTGACAATTGATATTTTTGGAGAAACCTCAGGTTATTGCCGTTTGCCGTTTAGGTCGAAGGCCTGACCAGTCCTACATTCCCTCAAAGTGATGAGCTCAGAATGTGATGGAAGTTGTTGGTTTGGACTCCCTATGCATTCAGAATCACTGTCCAGCTTTTCTCATCTTACTCTGACAATTTGTGTCTTGGGGGAAACCTCAGGGCGTTGCCGTTTGCCGTTTGGGTCGAAGGCCTGACCAGTCCTACATCCCCCCAAAGTGATGAGCTCAGAATGTGATGGGAGTTGTTGATTTGGACTCCCTATGCATTCAGAATCACTGTCCAGCTTTTCTCATCTTATTCTGAAAATTTGTATTTTGGGGGAAACCTCAGGTTGTTGCCGTTTGCCGTTTGGGTCGAAGGCCTGACCAGTCCTACATTCCCCCAAATTGATGAGCTCAGAATGTGATGGGAGTTGTTGGTTTGGACTCCCTATGCATTCAGAATCACTGTCCAGATTTTCTCATCTCATTCTGACAATTGATATTTTGGGGAAACCTCAGGTCGTTGCCGTTTTGGTAGGGTCGAAGGCCTGACCAGTCCTACATTCCCTCAAAGTGATGAGCTCAGAATGTGATGGGAGTTGTTGGTTTGGACTCCCTATGCATTCAGAATCACTGTCTAGCTTTCCTCATCTTATTCTGACAATTTGTGTCTTGGGGGAAACCTCAGGTCGTTGCCGTTTTGGTAGGGTCGAAGGCCCGACCAGTCCTTCATTCCCCCAAAGTTATGAGCTCAGAATGTGATGGGAGTTGTAGGTTTGGACTCCCTATGCATTCAGAATCACTGTCCAGCTTTTCTCATCTTATTCTGACAATTTGTATTTTGGGGGAAACCTCAGGTTGTTGCCGTTTGCCGTTTGGGTCGAAGGCCCGACCTGTCCTACATTCCCTCAAAGTGATGAGCTCAGAATGTGATGGGAGTTGTTGGTTTGGACTCCCTATGCATTCAGAATCACTGTCCAGCTTTTCTCATCTTATTCTGACAATTTGTGTTTTGGGGGGAAATCTCAGGTCGTTGCTGGTTGCCGTTTGGGTCGAAGGCCCGACCTGTCCTACATTCCCTCAAAGTGATGAGCTCAGAATGTGATGGGAGTTGTTGGTTTGGACTCCCTATGCATTCAGAATCACTGTCCAGCTTTTCTCATCTTATTCTGACAATTGATATTTTGGGGGAAACCTCAGGTCGTTGCCGTTTGCCGTTTGGGTCGAAGGCCCGACCTGTCCTACATCCCTCAAAGTGATGAGCTCAGAATGTGATGGGAGTTGTTGGTTTGGACTCCCTATGCATTCAGAATCACTGTCCAGCTTTTCTCATCTTATTCTGACAATTGATATTTTTGGAGAAACCTCAGGTTATTGCCGTTTGCCGTTTAGGTCGAAGGCCTGACCAGTCCTACATTCCCTCAAAGTGATGAGCTCAGAATGTGATGGAAGTTGTTGGTTTGGACTCCCTATGCATTCAGAATCACTGTCCAGCTTTTCTCATCTTACTCTGACAATTTGTGTCTTGGGGGAAACCTCAGGGCGTTGCCGTTTGCCGTTTGGGTCGAAGGCCTGACCAGTCCTACATCCCCCAAAGTGATGAGCTCAGAATGTGATGGGAGTTGTTGATTTGGACTCCCTATGCATTCAGAATCACTGTCCAGCTTTTCTCATCTTATTCTGACAATTTGTATTTTGGGGGAAACCTCAGGTTGTTGCCGTTTGCCGTTTGGGTCGAAGGCCAGACCAGTCCTACATTCCCTCAAAGTGATGAGCTCAGAATGTGATGGGAGTTGTTGGTTTGGACTCCCTATGCATTCAGAATCACTGTCCAGCTTTTCTCATCTTATTCTAACATTTGTGTTTTGGGGGAAACCTCAGGTCGTTGCCGTTTGGGTAGGGTCGAAGGCCCGACCAGTCCTACATTCCCTCCAAGTGATGAGCTCAGAATGTGATGGGAGTTGTTGGTTTGGACTCCCTATGCATTCAGAATCAATGTCCAGCTTTTCTCATCTTATTCTGACAATTTGTGTTTTGGGGGAAACCTCAGGTCGTTGCCGTTTGGGTAGGGTCGAAGGCCCAACCAGTCCTACATTCCCCCAAAGTGATGAGCTCAGAATGTGATTGGAGTTGTTGGTTTGGACTGCCTATGCATTAAGAATCACTGTCCAGCTTTCTCATCTTATTCTGACAATTTGTGTTTTGGGGGAAACCTCAGGTCGTTGCCGTTAGGGTAGGGTCGAAGACCCGACCAGTCCTACATTCCTCCAAAGTGATGAGCTCAGAATGTGATGGGAGTTGTTAATTTGGACTCCCTATGCATTCAGAATCACTGTCCAGCTTTTCTCATCTTATTCTGACAATTGATATTTTGGGAGAAACCTTAGGTCGTTGCCGTTTGCCGTTTGGGTCGAAGGCCCGACCTGTCCTACATCCCTCAAAGTGATGAGCTCAGAATGTGATGGGAGTTGTTGGTTTGGACTCCCTATGCATTCAGAATCACTGTCCAGCTTTTCTCATCTTATTCTGACAATTGATATTTTGGGGGAAACCTCAGGTCGTTGCCGTTTGCCGTTTGGGTCGAAGGCCCGACCTGTCCTACATCCCTCAAAGTGATGAGCTCAGAATGTGATGGGAGTTGTTGGTTTGGACTCCCTATGCATTCAGAATCACTGTCCAGCTTTTCTCATCTTATTCTGACAATTTGTATTTTGGGAGAAACCTCAGGTTGTTGCCGTTTGCCGTTTAGGTCGAAGGTCTGACCAGTCCTACATTCCCTCAAAGTGATGAGCTTAG
>JACBWV010000234.1:1926151-2087006 GCA_013435795.1 Chlamydomonas sp. ICE-L
AGATCTAGTGGCAGCTCCTCCTTGTTAACATTACCTCAATAACACAAGGTCTGGGAGCCTGGTAGCTACAATTAAATAGTACTGTACTGAATGGTGTAGTACATACCCAGTGGCAGCTCCTCCTTGTTAACATTACCTGAATAAAACGGATCCTGGGAGCCTAGGAGCTACACTTAAATAGTAAAGTATTAAATTGTATAGTATAGTATAAAAGTGTATACAAATATTGTTGAATATTAAATATATAAAATATAAAACAAGGGGGGGAGGGGGGGGGGGGGGGGGGGGGGGCAAAAACAAAAGTGAAATACACCATCCCCCCAAAGTGCTGAGGCACCCTTCAGCAGACCCCCCCCCCCCCCCGGCTCCGGAACCCACTGTACAGCTAGTATTTAAGCCACCACTTAGTGTTGTGGTGTCTAATTAGGCTCATATTACAGGGGTTATAAAGGCCTATCCATTGAGGTTGGTCTCGAGTCCATTGGGGATGTTTGAAGCATAGAAAATCATCATCATCGATGTTACATTGTTTGGTTGGGCTTGGGGGGCAGGGCCACTTGGCCCCTAATGTGCCCACCTTCAATACCCAATAATCAGGTACCGGTATTCAATAACCAGGTCTTCAGTCCAAGCTTCAATCGGGCATTAAATAATCAGGTCTTCAATCATCACTAATGTATGTATGTATGTATGTATGGCTGAAGGGCACAATGTCGTCCTTTACAACATGTGGTCTTAGTTGGTGACGTCACCGACCACCAATCTCCAGAATAATTCCGGCGCGTCTACTAGGGATGCCTCAAGCCGTACTTGAGCTCGCTCCCTTTGCACACGCTGCTCACGCCCTGTGACATTGACCTCCTTGGCAACCATCCCCTCAATCTCAGCCACCTTCAGAGATAATTGATTGATGTCGTCCTCGCTGAGTTGCTGGCCTGGGTACACAGACTGCATGTGGTGGACCTCCCCCCCCCCCCCCCCCCCCCCCCCCCCCCCCCCCCCACACACACACACACACCTCCTCCCCCCCTCTGCCCTGAGTATAATGTGTGGTGGATATCTCCCCCAAGAGCATATATGGACTGGTATTTAGTAGAGGAACACCCAAGTTCCACTCCCATGTCATTCTGAGGGCTAGAAAAGAGTGCCTGAAAAGTACCTAATTTTTGAAAATGTCAGATTTTCTCCCCCCCCCCCCCCCCCCCCCCCGCGGCCCCAAACTTTGGAGGACCTTTTCTACTGGGCCAAATCAAGAAATAAAGGTTTTTTCTACTAGGTAAAGGTTTTTTCTACTGGGCCAAATCAAGAAATAAAACCTGATTCTTCATTCTCTCTATGATATCTACAAAGTTGGGGGATGGTGTATTTTTAGTTCGAAGTTGCCCCCCCCCTGAAATAAAATAGTATTAAATATCGTGATATCGTACGATATATGTATATATATATCGTGATACCATACGATATATCATACGATAATAGAGCACGATATAATTGTCTTTTCTATCTTCGTCAGGATTGGTTCATTTTACTTGATTTTAGTTGTATGGATGAGTAAATGGTATTTCCTGTAATATCCCCTTGGTCTCATACTGATTTCAAAGAAAAGGAGAGGACGATACGATATTCGTACGATAATTGGAAATATTGTACGCTATCGACAGCCACATCGTATGCTATCTTGTGGCATTGATGTAATATCTCAAGTTGCAGATTGAGAAATGATAAACATGGAACTGCTGCTGCTGCCACCTATTCGGAGCTTCTTGCAGCTTTGTATCCATACATCCCGTTAATGATTGAACACACCCTATTGTTCTTGCCAAAGCACTGCTGCAACTGCAACTGCAACTGCACTTGATTTTAGTTGTATGGATGAGTAAATGGTATTTCCTGTAATATCCCCTTGGTCTCATACTGATTTCAAAGAAAAGGAGAGGACGATACGATATTCGTACGATAATTGGAAATATTGTACGCTATCGACAGCCACATCGTATGCTATCTTGTGGCATTGATGTAATATCTCAAGTTGCAGATTGAGAAATGATAAACATGGAACTGCTGCTGCTGCCACCTATTCGGAGCTTCTTGCAGCTTTGTATCCATACATCCCGTTAATGATTGATCACACCCTATTGTTCTTGCCAAAGCACTGCTGCAATAAAGCGCCCCCTAACCAGATGCAGCAATGAACATGCTCAAGTCTCAGCACTCAACACCCATTGCTTGCTATATGCTGCTTGCAGGAGTACTCTCCCAGTACGCATACACACTCCCCGGGGACTTTGCAGCTTACCCCACTATCTACCCTGCCTGCAACGATAAGATCTTGTTTGTGATGCGCCCGCGTACGCGTGGATTTGAAGAATTTGATGACAGTGCCAACAACCAGCGTCATGGAGTCTACCTTGTGGACCGACTGGCAAACGGTACGAAAGTAGGAGGCTGGTTGACACCCTAATAACACAGGGCAGCCCCGAAGGAGAAGTGGACCTCATAAACTAGAATGCATGGCTTATGCCGTGCCTCTCAAGCAGCTAGACAACTTTTGAATGTGATTTGTTATCACAGTGTTGTGAGCGCTGTCATAGATCTAATCTGCCCAATTGCTGTTGTATGTATGTATGTTACAGTCCAGGGGTAGGCCAAATAGGCTAAAGGGACTTGCCCAACCGTTAGGAAGAGCTTAAAAAGAAAAAGCACTGATGAACTGAAACCCAAACAGTCTTTTAACCGTCGGAGGCCCTGAGTTCGTGCTACAGTGACAATTTAATTATATCAGCCCAATTGCTGTTGAAAAAGGTATGCGCTTTGCTATCCGTAAGGCCTAGGCCATTGTGGCCAGAACATTAGAGTATTAGACACCAGATATTCAACCAAGGGATGAGTGGGGCGGATTGGTCTGTTGTCCTACTTTTATTCTATGCCTCTCAATCCTTGGCTTTATTTTGCTCCAGACCTGCACTAGTTGTATTCTATGTCTCTCAACCCTTGGCTTGATTTTGCTCCAGGCCTGCACTAGTTGTATTCTATACCTCTCAATCCTTGGCTTGATCTTGCTCCAGGCCTGCACTAGTTGTATTCTATGCCACTCAATCCTGGTGTGATTTTCTTCAGGCTCCTACCCAAGCACAAATGGAGGCACCCCCTGCCCCCCTGCTGTGTACACCGAGGAGCGCCCGTGTACTATAGAGGAGCCGGAATGTGAAGGATTCACCAACCTGGCACCCATGATGCTGGTGCGTTTCTATCAGTGTCGCTAAGTATATTGCATAACTTGAAGTAAAATCAGGTTTTAAGTCCGCCAGTCCCGAAATAACAAAACAATTTCAAGTAAAGAACGATTTCAAATAACAAGAAAAATTCAAACAAAGAAAAATAATAAGTAACAAAATAATATTAAGTAGCAAAATAATAATTACAGTATTATGATTACTCCAACCTGGCACCCATGCTGCTGGTGCGTTGCAACAGTTTTGCTAATTATAGTTCATGAATTGTGTCCGTCAGTTCCCAAATAACATTCAATTCTATTTTTTATGTGATTACACCAACCTGGCACCTATGCCGCTGGTGCGTCGCATCGGTGTTGCTAAAATTAGTTTATAAAATTAGATTATAAAATTGAGTCCGTCAGTCCCCAAATAAGATTAAACTAAGTTTTTTCAATGTGATTACACCAACCTGGCAACCATGCTGCTGATGCGTTGCATCGGTGTTGCTACGTCTACTTCATAATTTGAGCAGTGTAGCACATAATACACGCACGAGTATAAGTAACATAAGTTAGTATATATAGTAGAAGTACATGAAGTAAATTTGGGTTCATCCGTCAGTCCCGAATAACAAAATTAACAATAGAATAAATAACAATGTTATGAAAACGTGACTAAAACGTGGGGTATCCCAGACAGACGTGTGCCCAGGGGAGCTGCACACAATGGCCGAGGCTGAGGCAGGCGCAGGTGTTTATAAACAACTATTATATGTTAACACCGGTATAGATTTGGGGTTAACGAAAACTAGATTTTTCTTAGTTTTCAGATTTAGATCTTATAAAGACAGTAAAATCCCCCCCCAAAATTTGTATTTTGAACACCTTACATTGCGCAGGTGCAGGTGTCGCCCTGAACCCTAATCCTAACCTGAACCCTAACCCTAACCTCAATTTTGAACACCTTACATTGCAGGTCAACCGCACTCTCGGCAACTACGAATACACCACCGAAGAGCTCTGGCGCTACATCCCCTACCCCTATGAGCCATCAACGGTAGCTGACAACACCACAGATGCTACCGGCGGCCACGAGGACCCCCCCGGCGGACCAGAAGGACCCCCCCGGCGGACCAGGAGGACCCCGCCGGCAGCCACAAGGATCCCACCGGCGGCCTCGAGGACCCCCCCAGCGGACCACAAGGTCCCCCCCGGCGGACATGAGGACCACACCCCTCAGCCTGCAACCTACACGCTTGTGTTTGCCTGCCCATGGGTGCAGAACACGCTGGACCCCCCTGCCAGCCACTGCCAGGGCGGGATGTACATCCGTGTCGTGGTCAAGCTTGAGAAGTCCTGGTACTGCTGGCCGGATAAGCGGACTTGATCAAACCTGGACGTACACCCGTGTCGTGGTCAAGCTTGAGAAGTCCTGGTACTGCTGGCCGGATAAGCGGACTTGATCAAACCGGGATGTACATCCGTTTCGTGGTCAAGCTTGAGATGTCCTGGTACTGCTGGCCAGATAAGCGGACTTGATCAAACCGGGATGTGTTGGAGCAGCTTGAATCTATTGAAAACAAGAACATGTGATCATTTATGAGAACCAACTGCAGCCAGATCGAATGTGTGCAGCAGCTGGCAAGTTGCGACTTGTGTTTTGTGTCCTGTGAACCATTGCTAATGAACTGCAGCCAGATCGTATGTGAAGCGCCATCCTGTGACAGGATAGATCAGTTCAAAGAGGTTGGATATGCGGCGGCTGGCATGTTAGACTTATGGTATTGAGTCTTGTGAGCATTTGCTAATAAGGATTGACCAGTTCAAAGAGGTTGGATATGTAGCGGCTGGCATGTTACGACTTTGGGGGTGAGTCCTGTGAGCATTCGCTAATACGGATTTATCAGTTCAAAGAGGTTGGATATGTAGCGGCTGGCATGTTACGACTTGTGGGGTTGAGTCCTGTGAGCATTCGCTAATACGGATTTATCAGTTCAAAGAGGTTGGATATGTAGCGGCTGGCATGTTACGACTTGTGGGGTTGAGTCCTGTGAGCATTCGCTAATACGGATTTATCAGTTCAAAGAGGTTGGATATGTAGCGGCTGGCATGTTACGACTTGTGGGGTTTAGTCCTGTGAGCATTCGCTAATAAGGATTTATCAGTTCAAAGAGGTTGGATATGTAGCGGCTGGCATGTTACGACTTGTGGGGTTGAGTCCTGTGAGCATTCGCTAATACGGATTTATCAGATCAAAGAGGTTGGATATGTAGCGGCTGGCATGTTACGACTTGTGGGGTTGAGTCCTGTGAGCATTCGCTAATGCGGATTTATCAGTTCAAAGAGGTTGGATATGTAGCGGCTGGCATGTTACGACTTGTGGGGTTGAGTCCTGTGAGAATTCGCTAATACGGATTTATCAGTTCAAAGAGGTTGGATATGTAGCGGCTGGCATGTTACGACTTGTGGGGTTGAGTCCTGTGAGCATTCGTTAATACGGATTTATCAGTTCAAAGAGGTTGGATATGCGGCGGCTGGCATGTTACGACTTGTGGGGTTGAGTCCTGTGAGCATTCGCTAATACGGATTTATCAGTTCAAAGAGGTTGGATATGTAGCGGCTGGCATGTTACGACTTGTGGGGTTGAGTCCTGTGAGCATTCGCTAATACGGATTTATCAGTTCAAAGAGGTTGGATATGTAGCGGCTGGCATGTTACGACTTGTGGGGTTGAGTCCTGTGAGCATTCGCTAATACGGATTTATCAGTTCAAAGAGGTTGGATATGCGGCGGCTGGCATGTTACGACTTGTGGGGTTGAGTCCTGTGAGCATTCGCTAATACGGATTTATCAGTTCAAAGAGGTTGGATATGTAGCGGCTGGCATGTTACGACTTGTGGGGTTGAGTCCTGTGAGCATTCGCTAATACGGATTTATCAGTTCAAAGAGGTTGGATATGTAGCGGCTGGCATGTTACGACTTGTGGGATTGATTCCTGTGAGCATTTGCTAATACGGATTTATCAGTTCAAAGAGGTTGGATATGTAGCGGCTGGCATGTTACGACTTGTGGGGTTGAGTCCTGTGAGCATTCGCTAATACGGATTTATCAGTTCAAAGAGGTTGGATATGTAGCGGCTGGCATGTTATGACTTGTGGGATTGATTCCTGTGAGCATTTGCTAATACGGATTTATCAGTTCAAAGAGGTTGGATATGTAGCGGCTGGCATGTTATGACTTGTGGGATTGATTCCTTTGAGCATTTGCTAATACGGATTTATCAGTTCAAAGAGGTTGGATATGTAGCGGCTGGCATGTTACGTCTTGTGGGATTGAGTTCTGTGAATAAGATTTTATGCGTCGGCGTCGGCGTCCGTCGTGACGGGTGCACGATCCAGTGAAACTGCCCAGGACATTAATATGCAGCCTGGACGTGTCCAAGGTTACCTACTGAACTGTCACGTGTGGCTGTTGTGCAGTTTGCATTCGTGATATCACTGATATGTGATAAGATTGTATAGATACGTATCCATACATCAGGTTTACCTAGGAATACCCTAAACTATAAAACCCTAGGTTGAACCCTAAAACCTGAAACCCTAAACCCAGAAAACCCTTAACCCTACACATATATATGTACATATACATTATACGTATCAGGGTTTTTTATTTAAGCGATGTGTCGCTATTAGCGATGAAACCCATCGCTTTTGAGATTGGCCTAGCGATGAAAGCGATTTGAGCGATGCAGGTAGATCTGTCCCTCGAGTCCGAACTGGCCTAGCCCAGGCCGCCTAGGAACTCCTCGAATTTCTGGCCAGGCTCCTTCCCCGCCCCTCCCCCTGTGCAGTAACACCCACACATGGTAACTCTCGCCGTAGTAGTAGAGGTCAAACCCTGGCTGGCAGTTACATATATAGGGGGGTCGAGTGCGAGCTGCAGCCTTGTCGCTGTTCTCGAGGACAATATAATTGGCTGGCAGTTACATAGGGGGGCATGTGCGAACGGCAGCCTCGTCGCTGTTCTCGAGGACAATATAATTGGCTGGCAGTTACATAGGGGGGCATGTGTTTGTGTGGTCTGTGTGTGCACAGCAAAGCATGGATGCATGTGTGTATGTTGATGTCCAATAGCTAGTCTCTGCCCCTCAAACTTAGTCTTGCATCAACAACTCTGTCAACCAGCGTCCATCATAGCCAGAGCTGTGCTCGCCTGTTTTTGTGCTTAACATATGGTGCCCTTTCCATTATCCTTCTAACCACTGCAGTCACTGTCAGCAAAAAAACGAGGATCTCATGCTGTCAGCGTTTAGCTGACTCTCTTGTTAACACAGAAAAACCATCAGAGGAAAAAACGATACTCAAGTCCTGCGTTGCCTTTATATAGCGCATCACTTTTTTTCTTTTTCTTTTTGTTTAAAGCACTGAGTCTCATACACCCTCGCGGTGTCAAGTAGACTTTAACATGTAATGTAATGTAATGTAATGTATATAATGTAACTTGCATCACAATGTCTTAATGCCTCTTGCTAGGACCTTTAAGTTGACGCTGCAGGATGATATATGCATATGCAATAACAGGCCTCGTACGGGTGTCCAATCACACCACCTTTTTCTTTTCGCATTTTCTTTTTTCTTTTTCTTTTAAAGCCCTTCCTATCACGGTTGGGCAAGTCCCTTTAGCCTATTTGGCCTACCCCTGGACTGTAACATACATACATACATACATACATACCACCAGATCGCAGAACATCGATGTCCACAGTGTCGGTAGACTCACGAATCCTGCCAGATAGGGTGGCGTGGTGTGGTTTTGTGATGTTTGTAGTGCTTGTTTGTTGGTGGTCAAATATAATCCAGCTCAGGCTTGCTCAGCCCAGACGGACCCAGCTCTGCCTCTCCCCCTACCCCCCTACCCCATTCCGCCGCCCCTCCCCCCCACACACAAACGAGAGATACAAAACATCCAGATTAAAACCCCACCACTCAATACCACCCAAAGCATCTAGTCAACCAGCCACCTCCCGCACCTGTCCGGTATGTAGCCGAGGGTATGCGAGGACCGTGATGTCAGCTACGGATGACGCGGCCACTATTCCCTTATCGTCGGACACGGTTTCTATCTGGCTCAGAAGCTTAAGGTCGGTGAAGTTGTAGACAAGGACCTGCATTCAACTAGCATGTATTGTTATGGAACGGCTTATAGACCGTACCATAGGGTAAAGACTCGGCTGGGAAGGGGAGATTGGGGGAGCCATATCAGGCGAGTCATCAACTTGCCGGAGGAATGACGGTAGTCCAAAATCTCTCCCATGATCTGGTATGCTCTGAGATGGAATGCGATCAGATACAAGATCTGGGAGTCCTTCAAAGTCATTGTCGCTGTCCATAGCATGTGGAACGGTTGTAGGGCCGAGGTTGCGTGCACACCCGGTCCGGTCAGTCAGTGACAAGGACCTGCATCCATTACATTAAATTATTGGCAAAGCCAGGTTATTGATGACCCAATTCAACAGGGATGCATGTGGTGGTGGTGGTGGTGGTGGTGTGTGGGGTGTGTGTGGGTGGGGTGTGTGTGGGTGGGTGTGTGTGTGTGTGGGGGGGGGGGGGGGGGGGGGGGGGGGGTCTGTGTATGCACAGCACAGCATGCATGCATGTTGTTGTCCTGCCTTTGCCTTGCATTTGCACTGCGTTTAACCTAGACAATGACCTGCATGTATGCAAGGATGTAGGTTGTTAGGTTGCACCTGCACCGCTCACCGTTTTCATCTTGCCTAATCAAATATATGTATTTCGTGAAGCATCTCATACTATGGGACTATATATGCATGGTTGTTTGCATATGTGTGTGTGCGTGAAATTGTAGGTGTGTTTGTATGTGTGTGAGTTTGAGTGTGCATGTGTATGTGTCAGTGCGTGCATGCACCTGTGTGTGTTTGCGTATGTATGTGTGCATTTACTTGTTTGTGTTTGCGTATGTATGTGTGCATTTACACATGTGTGTGCGTTTATGTTTGTGCGTGTGCATCAACCTGTGTGTGTGTTTGTGTTTGTCTAAGTGTGTGCATGTGTGTGTGTGTGTGCAGCAACCAGACAGACTTAGTATACAGACATACTGACAGACAATCAGACAGACAAGAGAGGATGAGCATTCAAAGGGAAACATCATAATCTGTGTTTCACCTCACTCAGTCGGGCAAGTGATTCAGAGGCAGAACCCTGTCACACAGTGGTCTTGATGTCACATTGACACAGTTTTCCTCAATCCCAATTCCTTACCTAACCTGAACTGCTACCAAGTATTCCCCCTTTTCATCTCACCCCTGCCTTGACCAGATCAGAGTTGCCCAGTGCAGAGTTTAAGGCTTACCTTGGGAGGGTGGATGTTGGGGTGCAGGACAGGATAACTGTACAGCCTAGTTGGCAAGACAGCATAAGTATTTCCTCCATCTCGCAGAGTCGCAGCTAACATCTCCCACAACTTCGTTTCGCATCCCTCCCTCCCTTATAATAACTTCCACCTGTCGGCTAGAAGCTCGTAATCAACGCCCATCTGTCTCTCACCTCTCTCACAGCCTCACCTCGTTCTGATGTCGGCCTCCACGAGCGTGGCGCGCATGCTGCGAGGAATTCGACCCCTAGTAGCTGCATCAGCCGCACAGCAAATAACGCAGGAGACCCGACAATGCTTGGCTTTGAACCCACTTCTCCTTCAGAGAAACCGCACTCCCTCATATAGCACCGATGCGCATGGCTGGAGGCTATCCGCATCGAGCGCTGCTCGCGCTAACTCCACTGTCTCCGGGAAAGCATTCGACGGCAACGAGGATGATTTGATGAAAAACGGGTTGTGCTCGGAGGTAGGCTGCATGAAGTGGGCTGGCTGGGGCTGTGCCACCCTGTACAGCTACCCATGAGTCAAAGCTTGGTTGCATGGCTGCTCGCTGTCTTCGGCAGAAACATCAACATACAAAACATTGCCCTTATCAAAGTACCCTTGATCCAATCTGGGCTGGCAGAGCCCTGTAGCTACACCCTAGGACTCCCTGGTGTGTGCTTGTCTTTGGTCTACAGTGGCCTGCCTATGACAGTGATGTAAAGGGGAATTATCTTTGCAGTCAGTTCAAAGCGATAACTTGCACAGGGGAGTTGGGGGGTAGCAGCAAGCACGCATGCTGTTGCTGTACCCTAGGGTGCATGTAGATCATGCTAAATCGCAGATCAGGGCATGCAAGTGCATGTGTGTCATGTTAGCGCATACTCTAGGCTGTATATGGCAGTATATGTGGGTGCAAGGGCGAGCGCATGTGCTAGGAGGTTATTGCATGGGCTTGGGTTTTGTGATGATGATGATGATGAGGATGATGATTACATTTTAACTGGTGCCCTACTGGACTCCAAATGTACCTGTGGCTTGGCGGAGTCAAGGGGGACCTATGTATTGGACATGACTATATGTGTGAGTCATCAAGTGCCATGAGCAGTCATGAGCTCAAAATATATCAACTACTTGACTACTTGAGCCTGGGCCTGGGTTTGCCAGGGGTGGCCTTGGACATGGGCTAGGATTTTGATTGATTACATGGTCTATCAGCCTCCAGGCTGCTCACCGTCTGCAGGCGAAGTCAACATGGCTTGTGTAATCACTACTAAATCACACTCCTGAATACATAATGCAATCACGTAGGTTCTGACTTGGGCATGGGCTAGGTTGGGGCTGGGGTTGAGGCTGGGGCTGGGGCTGAAATTGGGAGTGGGGCTGGGGCTGGGGGTGCTGGGTCCCAGGCCTGCTTGTGGGCCTGGTACTGGTTATTGTTGCCAACCCTGGGGGTCCCCCCTTGGGTTGTCATCAGGCCACAACGACTACGCTCTTCTTTTGGCGACCTCCTTCTTCACTCAAGTTTGCTGCTCCCCATTTGCTGCCTCCCAAGTCGGGGTGGGGGGTGGGGTTGTTGTGTCCAATGCCTATTTTCCATAACCTTATCCACACCTTCAATCCTTTTGTCTAAACTAATCTGATCTGATTTGTAGGTGAAATCCACAACGCCGTCGCTTGGAGTTTTTGACAACATCAGTGCAAACGCTGAGGCATTAATGCACAAAAGCCAAATCAGTTCCCAAAGAATCAGCAAGGAAGACTTTGGGAAGATGTTCAGTGAGGGAGACGAGATCAAGGTATGTTGGCGTGGAGGGTTGAGGTGTCACACAAGGGCAGCATGTGGGGCTGGAGGGGGCGGTATCTGTGTTTGTGTGTGTGTGGTGGTTGAAGGTGGAGTGGGGTGCGGGAATCAAATGGTCCGAATGAGGTTATGGAGGTGGTGGATGGAGGGGGCCACAGGGAACACCATGTATGGGCGGAGAGGTTGCATGGTTGGGATAAGCAGCATGGACTTCAAATACAAACGTGTGGCCATGACCATCGTGCTTGAATCAAAATCATGTCTCGATTTCTGTACTCGGAACACCTAGGAAAAATGTTCCCTTACAGATTGGCACCGATTTGTTTTTGTGTGCATGATGTTCATCAGTTCTCCTTGACTCCATCAACCCTTGGGCACATTTTGAGTCCATTAGGGCACCAGGAAAAATGTGATCATCATCATCATCATCATCATCAACCAACCATCCAACCAATGAAGAAACATAGAAACACGAAGAAACAAAGAAATTATTTAACATTTAAATGTACATAGATAAAATAAAGAAATAACTTAACATTTAAATGTACAAGAGCATACAAATGGGGGACACCTATCCTTCAAAAACCCGAGGAGGGCTGCCCCCCCACCCCCACCCCCCCACCCCCCCACCCTTCAATAGAAATAAGAGGCACAACTTGAGATTAAATATGGATTCTGGTTCTTTACACAATGGCGCACACAATGGCATCCTCCCAATTCCCAAATTTGGATTGGGTGATGATCAAAATTCAGTTTTGCACCCCCTTTTGTGGTGGGGCTAGGGGGTTGAGGGTGTGTGTGTGTGTGTGTGGGGGGGGGGGGGGGGGGGGCTGGGGCCATACCACCCGTACTCAACCATTCACACACACACACATTCACACACCCATACCACCCATTCATAAATCCACCCATGCCCACACTCACCCGTACCACCCATTCACGCACCCATACCCACCCCCACCCATACCCACCCATCCATAACCACTCATACCACCCATACTCACCCACATTATCCACACATTCACCCCCCCATACCCCCCCCCCACACACCCCACCCCTGGGGCTCACGTGAATATGAACATCCCTTGTCAACGCAATCTCTATGGTTATCACAAAATGTCATTTGGAGGTCTGAGTAAAAAGATGGAAAACAACCTGAGGAGGGCTGACCCCCCCCCCCCCTAAATTAGGTGCTCAGAATGACCTGAAAATGGCCCAAAATATCGCCATGATACATGCCATTATAGCCTCATTCTCAGAATAAATCGATCAGGAGAAGTAAACAATTGGAGGCCTTTACACCTCCCGATAGAAACGTTCAAATTTTAAAAAGCAGAAAAAGACGCAAGCATTCACAATAAAGAAACCGAATCCCTAGATTGTATTTTTTCTGGAATATATAGCAAGGAGACCTAACTCAGGCATCACCAAGCAAATGTTCTTTGCCCCTCCACCCCCCCACCCCCACCCTTTACCCCCCACCCTCCACCCCCCACCCCCACCCCCACCCCCACCCCCCCCTTACCCCCCTATCCCACCCACACCCCACCCCAATCCACACACTCACACAAGACACTAATCTATCTCCCTCGGCCACCCTCGTGCTGACTGTCTTTCTTTATTCTTATTCCCTGTCAGAGCATAACTGCATGAGCGTTGTTCGCAACTACTTCAAATTGATTCAACTACTTCCAGTCTAATCTTGCATGAGTAAATAGTAGGGTTGGGAAGCAAACATATATTTTTTATTGTTATAAGTAGGAGGTGTCAAGGCCTCCAAATTTTGATTTCTCCCGATTGATTTTTTCTGATAATGGGGCTGTAATCGCATGTATCATTACGATATTATGAGACATTTTTCAGGTCATTCTGAGCACCTCATTCAGGGGGGGGGGGGGGGGGGGGGGGGGGGGGTCAGCCCTCTTCAGGTTTTTTTCTAACTTTTTACTCAGACCTCTAAATGACATTCTGAGACCACCCTTATGTAGGCCTTGGTAAGGGCAGTCCATTGGCACCACTTTGGACCTTGTGCAATAAGTATCTACCCCTTGGGTGGGTGAATGCAATAAGTATCTACCCCTTGGGTGGGTGGGTGAATGGGGTCAGCCTTCCTCAGTTGTTTTCTAACTTTTTACTCAGGCCTCCAAATGACATTCTGAGACCACTCATGAGTAGGCCTTGGCAAGAGCAGTCCAGTGGCACCACTTTGGACCTCATGCAATAAGTATCTACCCCTTGGGTGGGTGGGTTGTTGGGTGAAAGGGGTTGAAAAACTGAATTTTGACTATCAGACAATCCCTTTGTGGGAATTCCGAGGATGCCATTATGTGCCCCATACCGTAAACCCCCTCAATCCATATCTAAGTTTTTCAAAAAGGGGGTATTTCGATTAAAATGGGGGGTGGGGGGGGGGGGTCAGCCCCCCTCAGGTTTTTTAGGGATAGGTGTCCCCCCTTTTTTTTATGCTCCCGTTATAAGCCGTATAAACGTATAAACGTATAAAACGTATATACAAATTAGGCACTTCTTGAGAAAACACTTTTACATAGGTTTAAAGGTATTGCCGCGTAGCTAATTTCATTGGCATCACATATCATCTCTCAGAAAAATAATCTGGCAAGTTTAGGTTGTCCAAATCTCAGAAAAGAAATCACGACCAGAAAGCGCGTCGACCGAGAAGCACGATGCCAACATAAGGGAGCCATTAAATGTCAGTTGGTCTATTATATAACTGTATAAGTGTATACTAATATAAGTATATAACTGTATTGCAATATTGTCTATGCTCACATTGCACTAGGCTTGCACCATCAATCCTTCAAGCCCACGTAGGAGCACAGCTTGTGGAATGGAAGGCTAGGTGGGGCTCTGATATGTGTGCCATCCTGGCTATCTAGATCAACCTTTAGGCCAAATGTTTATAAAATTGTTCATGTGAGTGGTGAATGTTATTGCATATTGTGTTATAGGAGGTCAACAGCTTTCCAATGAGCTATCTAAATCTAAAATATAATAAAACCCAAGAAAATCAAGTGCCGGGACGTGTGCTGCACTTCTCGAAGTACAGACTATACGTTTTTATACGCCGTATATAAGGTCGATTTGAGAAAAACTATACAGCGTATTTATACGTATAAACGTATATTATACGTTTATATGTCGGCCCAACCCTAGTAAATAGGCATCTTCTTTCAGTTTGACCCTTTAACGCGCTGAACTAACTCAGTTTTTTCCTCCGTCCTCTGGTAGCTAAAAACGCCAGAGGGGATCCCTATGGAGGCGTTCTTTACACGCATGCAGGCACCATGCACCGCACAGCCAGTTTGCTCCTCACACATGCATGCCCTTTCCAGAGCACAGCTCCAGCCCGTGGCTGTTCACCCCATGGGCCCTCCCACAAGCTTCACAACCTCTAGGGGCTTGTTGGAGTCTATTGGTAAAATTGAAGGGAGAAGCTGCTTGGCAGCTGCATCCCCAATTAAGCGGTCCGGTAGAAGCTTTATCTGTGCCCCCAAAATTGGGGAAGAGGATGAGCTGATTCAAGAAGAGCTGGTACTCAGGTTGCAAATGAGTTCCGAGGATGCTGCTAAAGTGGTAAAGTCTGCTAAAAAGTCACATCCGAATGCTCACTTGAGCTTGCATAACTTGAGAGGATGGATTGAAGCCCTTGCCAACTTTGGCTTGAGTACAGCAGTCATCTCAGGGGGGCTTCAAAGTTGGCCCATCCTCATTGCATGTTCAGCTAGTGGGCGGGAGAATGCCAATGCTGAGTCTATACGGGTGCTAACTGCCCATGGTTTATCTGACTATCAGATAAAATGCGTGTTGAGGAAGTACCCCGCTGTGATGGTCAACCACACACCATCATCCCTCAATGCCAAGCTGCTCCGCCTCAAAGAGTTAGGCTTCCCACCTTCCGAGGAGAAGGGTCTGTTGGAGAAAGATCCTTCCATCCTCAAGTCCTCTCTTCGATGGGACACAGTCCAGTGGCTAGTCGGGGAGGGCTATGCGCCCGAGGTAGCCAGGCGCATGATCATGGGGTATCCTACTCTTCTAAAATTCTCCCCCGAGACCAACCTCAGCAAGACGCTGGACTACTTCATCTGGCTCGTGGGTTCTCGCGAAGACGCCCGCTCAATCCTCGCCAAGCAACCCACCCTGTTTGGGCTGCGCAAGTCGATGGTGCACGCAAAGCTGGCTTTCATAGTCGACAAGCTGGACATCGATGTGGTGACAATGATGAAGCAAAACTATGCCAGCATCGCCTGCAGCATGGATAGGAGGATAGGTCCTAGAACACTACTGCTCCGCAGCCTGGGGGGGGCTGAATCCTTCAAGGTGTACAGCTATACGTGGCTTCATATGACAGATGAGGCCTTTGTGCAACATAGTTCCTTCTGTACCTTGTGGGAGGGCAGACCCAGGGACGTGCTTGAAGGTGCAGCTGACTTGAAGGAGGGATTAGAGTTGTGTAAGGAGCAGTGGGTGGGGGAAGAGAAGCCTGGTTGGGAGAAATTGAAGGGGGAGTTCCAGGAGCAGTGGGAGGAGAGTGGAGTAGAGGGCTTGCCGCAATTATGCCGTGATAAATAAATATGTGTTGCACCTTATGGCGAGGCGTGAGGTTGAGGGGGGCAACCTCTTTGCTTGTGCTGGGGCCGACCACCAACAGGGGGAGGCCTGTCAGCCTCCAGGAGGAGGGTTCCGGGCCTGGTCCATATTTTGCCTGCGCCGTGACTTGACTTGAATTGCTACATGTTTATCTGCCAACTCTGGGCTGCTCACCCTCTCCCCATTCCAAGTCCCCCCGTGCGATACCCACGAAAATCAGGGAGCATACTTAGCTTATTAAACAGTGTAATGACTTAATCAGGTCCGGGTCTGAGCTTTGAGATGCCGCAATCAGAAGTTTGGAAGCTTGTAGTTCCACGTACTATTCCTTTTTTTGTCTACACATAGCAGCTTCTAGGCAGCTCCCTTGCCCCGTCCTTGGACCAAAGCTGAATCTAGCTAGTGCGTCTGACATGACAGGCATTCAAACGCAGCTGCAAACTGTAGGCTAATGGAGCTGCATGTGAGCTGCTATGTGTAGTGTTAGAGTAAATACATATCACGCTTTATGATAAGGCGTGAGGTTGAGGGGGCCAGCCCGTTCGCTTGCACTGGGTCCAACCACCAATAGTGAGGTAGATTAGCTTGGATTGATTACCTGGTCTATCAGCATTCAGGCTGCCCACCGTCTGCCGGCGGAGTAAACATGGGTAGCATAAACACTACTGCACCACGCTCCTGATTATACAGGTTATCACACATGTGTTAGAGCTAGGTATCTATTTAAACTCCGGAAGTTGTGGTGTGGGCTTGTCTCCTCGTGGATTGGATTGTTACATGGTTGTCTAGCCAACTCTGGGCTGCTCGCTGGCTCCCTATGCCAAGCCCCCCATGCGATTGTCTGGTAACATCACAAAAAAACAGGGAGCTTACAAAGCGGATTAGACAGTTTAAAGACTTGTCCAGGTCTTATGGTCTTAGGTCAACACTGGCCTGCCTATGACAATGCCATGTCGTGTAATGGATGTGTGAATGAAAAATGCCCAGCTTTTTTGCTTCCAAGCTTCTTTGCTCCCTAGCTTGTACCAGCGTTGTTCTGGGGGACTCCGAAATATGCATCATGAGACGCAAGTACGCAACCGGTTTCAAAGTCTACATTTGCAACGCACCAGACCCTATGAGATGTAGCGGACCCTCAAAAATCTGCGTATGTGACATAAGACACAGCGTCTAGACGAATTGTTACAAGGGTCTACACGACTACCAGTAGACGCCGGCAATTAGGCATGTAACTGTCTACATAATACAGTACTTTCCCCGGGACGCGCGTCCTGCACAACCCTGACGGCCGGTATACGTTGGCAATTAGGCATGTAAGTGTCTGCATAATACAGTACTTTCCCCCGTGCGATAGCCACCAAAACCAGGTAGTGTGTTAGGGTTCGAACTAGGACCAATTAGGCATGTAAGTGTCTGCATAATACAGTACTTCCCCCCGTGCGATAGCCACCAAAACCAGGTAGTGTGTTAGGGTTCGAACTAGGACCAATTAGGCATGTAAGTGTCTGCATAATACAATACTTCCCCCCGTGAGATAGCCATGGAAACCAGGGAGTGAGTAAGGGTCCGTACTAAGACCGATTATAAACATGGCCAGGTATCTTAAAGGTGAGAAGACCTCCCGGATGCTGTGGGGTGGGCTTGTCGTGGGTCAACTTGAACTTGAACTTGGTTACATGGCTCCATCCAGCAACTTGGCGGCTCTAAGTCAGGGTTTGTAACGAACCCTCTCTTGCAGTAGTCATTGGCAGAAACATTATCTTTGTAGTACGAACTCAGGCCCTCCATCGTTAAAACGTTTTTTTTTGCAAGTTCATTAGTGTCTGTTTTCGATTTAGCCCCTTAGATATCGAGGTTGAACAAAAGCCTGTATTTTTATTTATGTATGCATGTATTGTAAGGATCTTCACACCATGTTATATGACAATGCAAGGCAATGCATAATTCTTCATAGGTGGCGACGGGCTCTCACATGAACAACAAGATGTCTCTAGCTTTGGGCAGGGTTTTAATTTAGTGAGGGGCCCCGTGTCTTTACGTTTTGTTGTTCTTTCTTCTCGTAGACAATGGGGCAGGGACATGGTAGATGCTACACAGTTGTTACAACGGATGAACAACGTATGATAAGATGGATACGATACAAGCTCGCAATCCTTAAGTATACAACAAGGTAGGCAGCCGCAGGGCCTACCGATACTACTACATTATAGCCATAGCCGGCTGATGGTTTCAGCCGCTGGCTGGCTGGCTGGCGGTCCAAGGTCACAGACTTGACCGGACCTGTCACAGACAAGGTCACTATGGTACGACACATATATCGTACCATAACATCCCCCCCAATCCCTGGTACTCGTACAGACAAGAGTGCCAGGGATTCACTATATGAAAATAGCTTGAGGGCCAAGCATAAGAAACTAAACTTGTAAAACAATTTAGAAACAGTTCTCTATCCTAGACATCCACAGGGTCAAAAGGGGTACACCCAATATCAATGCTAGAGAAATTATTCGGAAGTGTTCACAGTGCTAAAACTAAAACTTGAATTCTAGAGGAGACATGCACAAAACCAGGGTACATCCAATAATAGGCTAGAATTAAAATCATTCTAAGAAGTTAATTCTCAAGGAAACCAGAACAAATCTAGGACAAGTACTAATTAGTAACTCAGTCAAGATAAAGAGGTCAAAACTAGATTCACTCAGATGGTCATCATTCAGGAGCATTGTGGGCAGCGAGTATAATGCTTCAGCTTCAAGTAGTCCCATGGTCATATGCATGGCGGCATGGAGCATTGAGGCCCAGGAGGCAGCAGGGTCAGCAGGCATCACGAGGAGCTGCCAGGAGCTGCTGGGTCTGGCAGGGAGTTGCCAAGAACCAGGTGCCAGGCTGGGCTGGGAAGCTGCGGCAAGGGAAGCTGCTGGGCTGAGCTGGGAAGCTGCTAGGCTGAGCTGGGAAGCTGCCAGGCCAAATCGGGAAGCTGCTAGGCTGGGCTGGGAAGCTGCTAGGCTGAGCTGGGAAGCTGCTTAGCCGAACCGGGAAGCTGCTAGGCTGGGCTGGGAAGCTGCTAGGCTGAGCTGGAAAGCTACTAGACCGAACCGGGAAGCTGCTAGGTTAGGAAGCTGCTAGGCTGGGCTGCGAAGCTGCTAGGCTGAGCTGGGAAGCTGCCAGGCCGAACCGGGAAGCTGCTAGGCTAGGAAGCTGCTAGGCTGGGCTGGGAAGCTGCTAGGCTGAGCTGGGAAGCTGCAGGGATTTGCCATGAACCAGGTGCCAGGTGCTAGGGCTGCTGGAAGTTTCTGGAAAGCTGCAGGTCAGCTAGGGGCTGCTGGGAAGCTGCAGCAAGGATCCGCCCGGATGATCAGGCATGTAAAACGCTCAGGACCCCCCAGCGATTTGGGCATCATATTACATCTATCCCCCCTGATGATCAAATCAAAGATGGAACTGCAGAAATGCAATGCTACACCTGAAACGTACATGGAGTCCCAATTGTCATTGAGAAACCGCAGATATGTAATACGGCTTTGTCGCACAGGTCAGTAACACAAATGTGTCACAGATATGTAGAATTTATTAGAAATTGATCACGTGCACATCTGACAGGAATCTGATAGCCCACTCCTGGATCTGGGTGTTGGAGTGTCTAGATAAGGGAAGCCTTCTCACTTGCAACCATAATTGGTGGTTGTCCATAGACCATCAATGAATGTGGAGGACCCGTTGTTGTCAGTCTGGGTTCTGGACCTGCAGGGGCAGGGAGCTGCCAGGAGGTGGAGGCAGCTGGAGGCAGGGAGTTGCCGGGGGTTACCAGAAGCTGATGGATGGAGTACCTCAGGTGGTCCTAGAAGGAACACCTAAGGGTGCAAATGGTGGATCACTTCAGGGGTTGCTGGGTGAAGGGTGTCGGTAAAGTGATAGGTGTGGCCTCAGAGGGGTACAGATCATCAGGTCATATAATATCAAAGCTACGTGAGGTGTAGTTCTCTATATAATTACCAGGAATGATGCTTGTGCATGATGTATCAGTTTCAGGGCTACGAGTTGCACGAAGATGTCGGATGAGCTGGGACGCTACATCTGTGACAGTGGTTACCGCATCCCTGATGGCTGGAGACAGACAGGCATAGATAAGGTTGATGCATTTCAGGTTGGTGCTTTGGGTGATAGTTGATGGGTCACCTGACTCATGCAGATGTGATGTGATCGGGTATTCACGCACACTTATGGGTTGATGAGCAGGAGCACCATAGCCGATGGAGTCGAGCCAGATGGACTCATACTCCGGGTACATGTTGAGCTTTGTTGTCCAAAGTCCTTATTGCCATCATACCGGTAAGGTTTGAGGGCAAAGTCAGCATCCTCATTGGCAGCAGGGGGTGGAGGAGAAGAGGGTTCCTCATTGTCAGCATTCTCATTGTCAGCAGGGGGTGGAGGAGAAGAGGGGGTCTCATGTTGACAATAGTGGCTAACTGGGGGCGGCTTGGAGTTTGCAGTGGGGGAGAACTTTGTCATGTATTGGGATTGGGAACGTAGTCGGAGAGGACAGGGATTCATATCATCCCCCCCCCCCCCCCCCAGTTTTGGAGATTTTTAGGGATAATCTCTTGGACTGAGAGATGATGAATTAGAGATTTGGAAATCACAGCATGCAGAGTTTTCCAGAATGGTTGGTTGGTTGGTTGGTTGGTTGGTTGGTTGGTTGGGGGGGGGGGGGGAGGTTACAGCAGGGGTCCCAGACCAGTGCGATATGGAAGCAATGGAGGTTTGAGAGTTGAAGGAGATTATTGCTGTGATCTGGGATAGGTGACGACGGTGCTCCCAAGGCAAGTGAGCGGAAGAGGCGATTGAGTATAGGGGTTGGAGATGATGGAGCTGCGGCCTGGGAGGTGAAACAACTTGTGGTCCCAGGGCAAGTGAGCGGAAGAGGCGATTGGGTATAGAGGTTGGAGATGATGGAGCTGTGGCCTGGGAGGTGAAACAACTTGTGGTCCCAGGGCAAGTGAGCGGAAGAGGCGATTGAGTATAGGGGTTGGAGATGATGGAGCTGTGGCCTGGGAGGTGAAACAACTTGTGGTCCCAGGGCAAGTGAGCGGAAGAGGCGATTGAGTATAGGGGTTGGAGATGATGGAGCTGTGGCCTGGGAGGTGAAACAACTTGTGGTCCCAGGGCAAATGAGCGGAAGAGGCGATTGAGTATAGGGGTTGGAGATGATGGAGCTGTGGCTTGGGAGGTGAAACAACTTGTGGTCCCAGGGCAAGTGAGCGGAAGAGGCGATTGAGTATAGGGGTTGGAGATGATGGAGCTGTGGCCTGGGAGGTGAAACAACTTGTGGTCCCAGGGCAAGTGAGCGGAAGAGGCGATTGAGTATATATAGGGGTTGGAGATGATGGAGCTGTGGCCTGGGAGGTGAAACAACTTGTGGTCCCAGGGCAAGTGAGCGGAAGAGGCGATTGAGTATAGGGGTTGGAGATGATGGAGCTGTGGCCTGGGAGGGTGAAACAACTTGTGGTCCCAGGGCAAGTGAGCGGAAGAGGCGATTGAGTATAGGTGTTGGAGACGATGGAGCTGTGGCCTGGGAGGTGAAACAACTTGTGGTCCCAGGGCAAGTGAGCGGAAGAGGCGATTGAGTATAGGGGTTGGAGATGATGGAGCTGTGGCCTGGGAGGGTGAACACAACTGTGGTCCCAGGGCAAGTGAGCGGAAGAGGCGATTGAGTATAGGGGTTGGAGATGATGGAGCTGTGGCCTGGGAGGTGAAACAACTTGTGGTCCCAGGGCAAGTGAGCGGAAGAGGCGATGAGTATAGGGGTTGGAGATGATGGAGCTGTGGCTTGGGAGGTGAAAACAACTTGTGGTCCCAGGGCAAGTGAGCGGAAGAGGCGATTGAGTATAGGGGTTGGAGATGATGGAGCTGTGGCCTGGGAGGTGAAACAACTTGTGGTCCCAGGGCAAGTGAGCGGAAGAGGCGATTGAGTATAGGGGTTGGAGATGATGGAGCTGTGGCCTGGGAGGGGAAACAACTTGTGGTCCCAGGGCAAGTGAGCAGAAGAGGCGATTGAGTATAGGGGTTGGAGATGATGGAGCTGTGGCCTGGGAGGTGAAACAACTTGTGGTCCCAGGGCAAGTGAGCGGAAGAGGCGATTGAGTATAGGGGTTGGAGATGATGGAGCTTTGGTGGCCGTTGGAGGGGAAACAAACTTGTGGTCCCAGGTCAGTGAGCTGAAGATGCGATTGAGTATCGGGGTTGGAGATGATGGAGCTGTGGCTGGAGGTAAACCACTTGTGGTCCCAGGCAGTGCGCGAGAGGCGATTGAGTATGTGGTTGGAGATGATGGAGCTGTGGCCTGGGAGGTGAAACAACTTGTGGTCCCAGGGCAAGTGAGCGGAAGAGGCGATTGAGTATAGGGGTTTGGTAGATGAATGATACTGTGGCTTGAGGTGAAACAACTTTTGGTCCCAGGGCAAGTGAGCGGAAGAGGCGATGGATTTAGAGGTGTTGGAGACGATGGAGCTGTGGCCTGGGAGGTGAAACCCTTGTGGTCCCCATGGGCAGGTGAGCGGAAGCATGGCATTGGTAAGAGGTTGGAGATGATGGAGCGGTGGCTGGGAGTTGAACAACTTGTGGTCCAGGGCAAGGAGCGAAGCGGCGATTGAGTATAGGGGTTGGAGATGATGGAGCTGTGGCCTGGGAGGTGAAACAACTTGTGGTCCCAGGGCAGTGAGCGGAAGAGGCGATTGAGTATAGAGGTTGGAGATGATGGAGCTGTGGCCTGGAGGTGAAACAACTTGTGGTCCCAGGGCAAGTGAGCGGAAGAGGCGATTGAGTATAGGGGTTGGAGATGATGGAGCTGTGGCTTGGGAGGTGAAACAACTTGTGGTCCAGGGCAAGTGAGCGGAAGAGGCGATTGAGTATAGGGGTTGGAGATGATGGAGCTGTGGCCTGGGAGGGGAAACAACTTGTGGTCCCAGGGCAAGTGAGCGGAAGAGGCGATTGAGTATAGGGGTTGGAGATGATGGAGCTGTGGCCTGGGAGGGGAAACAACTTGTGGTCCCAGGGCAAGTGAGCGGAAAGAGGCGATTGAGTATAGGGGTGGGAGATGATGGAGCTGTGGCCTGGGAGGTGAAACAACTTGTGGTCCCAGGGCAAGTGAAGCGAAGAGGCGATTGAGTATAGGGGTTGGAGATGATGATGGAGCTGGTCCAGGGCCGAAGAGGGATTGGTATAGGGGTGAAATGGACTGTGGCCTGGTAGGTGAAACAATTGTGCCAGGGCAAGTGAGCGGAAGAGGCGATTGAGTATAGGGGTTGGAGATGATGGAGCTGTGGCCTGGGAGTGAAACAACTTGTGGTCCCAGGGCGTCTGATGTCAGGGAGTCCAGGCTGAAACGTTGATATAGGTGTTGAAGATGAGGAGCTGTGGCCTGGGAGGGAAACACTTGTGGTCCCAGGCAAGTGAGCGGAAGAGGCGATTGAGTATAGGGGTTGGAGATGATGGAGCTGTGGCCTGGGAGGTGAAACAACTTGTGGTCCAGCGTCTGATTCAAGGGAAGACTGAAACAGAGATGGCCAGCAGCTTCACGGTGTGAGCCACCAAGTTTACAACTTGTATGTTGCACATTCATATTACCATACTCTAGGGCTGCGGAAAGTTCAAAAGTTCAGTTCAGTTCAGTTCACAAGTTCTGCTAGCCCAATTCCAGACCAGCACAACTAATCAATAATGAGAAGAAAAAATATTTATGCAGGGTCTAAGAAGTTTTTTCTTGACCCTTCGCTCGGATATTTATTTGACCCTCCCCCACTCCCCCCCACCCCACCCCCAAGCTTGTGATGTCTATATCTCCTCCATCAATTATAATTAGGGGGTCATAGTAGGGTGTACAGTGATCCCCTAAATCAGCGCTGTCCATGTGTGGTCTTGCATGTGAATTTATACAAAGTTGGATATAATACTAATACTAATACTAATAATACTAATACTAATACATACGTGTATATATACAAAAACATGGCAGGGGCGGTGTAGGGAGGCAGGGGGCAGGGGGTACAATTTTTCTCTGAAACCAATGTTGCGGGCACGGGCCTGCCTGACGAGATGCATTTTTGAATTATCAGCTGGCTGCCTTCCTTTTCAATTACCGCATGTGGATGTAAGGTCAAGGGGAAGTCAAGGAGGATAGGAGAGAGAAAATAGAGAAGGGGGAGAGATAGAGGGAGCCTCATACACTGGAAAGGGGCAGCAGGGATCCTAACGTGTACAAGGGTTCTACATTACCCAACCCCTACTGTTGTTCCCTTGAGGGACTCAGCCCAAAGTGAACAGGCAGCAGTCCCCACTGTCTCACCCAGGTCTCAGCTACACTGTCTCACCCAGGGACTCTGCTATGTACGCAGGGTTCACCATGAACTTTGGTAACTCAGTGCTAACACTTTGGGACTCAATAGCATCCTCGGGCCCCACTATGGACCTCCGCCCCGTGTATATCTGTCCTGCTCATGTTTTCACCATCAGTAGCAGCACCGGGAGTCACTACACCATCAGCACTACACCATCAGTAGCAGCACCAGGTATCACTACACCATCAGCACTACACCATCATAATTATACCATCAGCACTACACCATCAGCAGCAGCACCGGAAGTCACTACACCATCAGCACTACACCATCAGTAGCAGCACCGGGAGTCACTACACCATTAGCACTACACCATCAGTAGCAGCACCAGGTATCACTACAACATCAGCACTACACCATCATAATTATACCATCAGCACTACACCATCAGCAGCAGCACCGGAAGTCACTACACCATCAGCACTACACCATCATAATTACACCATCAGCACTAAACCATCAGTAGCAGCACCAGGAGTCACTACACCATCATAATTTAACCATCAGCACTACACCATCATCAGCAGCACCGGGAGTCACTGCACCATCATAATTACACCATCAGCACTACACCATCAGCAGCAGCACCGGAAATCACTACACCATCAGCACTACACCATCGGCAGCAGCACCGGGAGTCACCTCTCCATCAGCACTACACCATCAGCAGCAGCACCCGGAGTCACTACACCATCAGCACTACACCATCAGCAACAGCACCGGGAGTCACTACACCATCAGCACTACACCATCAGCAGCAGCATCGGGAGTCACTACACCATCAGCACAACATGATCAGCAGCAGCACCGGGAGTCACTACATGGGTATAAGCCCACGATCTTATTATATTATGCCTTTGCTGATATATAAGCACGGATTGCGTCCTTCAAGCGCGTCCTTGAAACGCAGGAACAGGTGGCGCAAGAGGCCATGGCAGTGCGGCCAGATAGAAGATTTGTTAATGGCTACCTTGCTGGAACATACATACTCATGTTGCTTCACCCAGAAAATAGCGAGCAAGATGGCTATACTGAAGTGTCGCTCTGAGGATGGAGAGCACTTAGTCGGGATCCGACGAATAGGTAGCTAGCATTATTATGCTGTTCAACAATCATATGTATGTATGTTATAGTCCAGGGGTAGGCCAAATAGGCTAAAGGGACTTGCCCAACCGTGGCAGGAAGGGCTAACAATAAAAAACATTGATGAACTGAACCTCAAACAATTGGTTAACCTTCAGGGGTCCTGAGTTCATGCTACAGTGATAATTGTATTAAACAGTTATAAATAAATCATCATCCCACATGGGATGATAATTTAATTGTGTGATTCTTATTTCGCATTTGTATACAATTTATGAGGTATCTATATTCTTCAAAGGAATCTGGATTCATGACCAGCTTCATGCTGGAGTCTGTATCAAACAATTCAGGGTACTTTTTCAGTTTCTCAAAAACATTTTTGTATCCTTAGAGTATAGTGCAGTGGCGAGACGTGATGGATGCCCATATGTTTACATCAGATAAAGGATATCGGTAGGTGTGACTGACTATAGCTACAGGACACCAGAAAAGCACAGCAGTACATCATTCAGTACAGCAGTAAATAACTCACTAAATTCATCACACCAACCAACCGACCAACCAACCTGTAGACTGTGTTCCAAACTTGAATCGAAGTCCCAGACTCCGTACACAATCGCTTCCCGTCCAATGACAGGGCCATGCAGGACAGGGCGCTGTTATGAACTTGGTCTGACGAACGTCATACAACTTGATTCAAAACTGTGGGGTGGGGCTGGGTGGGGCGTATGGCTATATTAGTAGTGTTTGTTTGTTGGTGCGTCTGAAAGATTGCATGGCAGGCATTCCAATGCAGCTGAATGCATTTGACTAGAGGGCTAATAGAGCTGGCTGGAAGCCGCTATGCGTAGCCCCCTCCCCCCCCCCCCCCCCCCCCCCCCAACTAAACCAGGGCAGATAACCTTACACACACATAGCAAGTCAACCCTAGATTCATACATTCGCTCATTAAATAATCACAGAACATATAATAATTTGTGCGTATGTGTGTGTGTGTGTGTGTGTGTGTGTGTGTGTGTGTGTGTGTGTGTGTGGTGTATACAAGGGGAGCCCCTGATGGCACGTAGCGGTCAGCCTGTGCATCCGATCATATACAGGTGCACATTTATATTTTTATTTATATTTATCTGCTAGTAAATTTAGCAGGGTAAACCTTGGCTCCAATCTATTATTTGAACAACCACCACAATCCTATCCCGTCGGAGTCGAACAGCCTGAATCTGATGAGTGCACAAAAATGTATGTGGCAGTGGTATGATAAGTGCACAATCATGTAATTGTGAGCGGCATGATGAATTTGTCAGTGGTGAGATGAGTGCACAAACAGGAGATGCAATATGAGAATGGAGCGCTGTATTGACGACGATACACAAGGATAACCACTGTTTCTTTTTTGCGGCCACACATAGCAGCTTCTAGGCAGCTCCCTTTTCCCGTCCTGGGGCCAGACCAGAAGCTAGCTGATGCGACTGAAAGATGACATGACAGGCATTCCAATGTAGCTGAATGCTTTTGGGTAGACCCAGTTGCTGGCTAATGGAGCTGGCTGGAAGCTGCCATGCGTAGCCTAAAAACGAAACAGTGAAGATAACCTAACACACAAATGGCAAGTCAACTTTAGATTCATACATTCATTCATTGAATACTCACAGAAAATACAATCCACCTTTCAACCACGTCATAAGCTCACCCTAACAAAACCTGCCTAGCATACATGTCACAAGCATAGTTTTTTATTTTCAGCTACATGCAGCAGCTTCTAGGTAGCTCCCCTGACTGGCCAGCATACATGTCACAAGCATAGCTTTTCTTTTCAGCTACTAGCAGCAGCTTCTAGGCAGCTCCCTGAGCCAGCAACTGAGCCAAGCCCCAAGATGTCAAATAAACAGAACATGTGGTTGCGACAGCTTCAAAGTGCACTAATCACAAGATGTCCTTCGAGTGGACCATTACCGGACATACCTAACATTCCTGTGCCCCGTACGGCACTTGATAACATTTTATATTGCCTCCCTAAAACCCATGTGAACTACGTGGTTCTTGACTAATTGGAAGACCTACTAAACTGTCATGTGGCCCGTATGGAACTTCATCCGACCTACTTGGCTTCTAATGCTGAGCTCTGGGATGTACTTCCCTTGGTGGTCATCCCATATCTTCAACTGCATCATCAGCATTTGTTATGTCAGATATATGTCGGCCAGGTTTAGTAGCTACTTGGGCTACTCAAGCCTGATTCCAGGATTGTTGTGTAGCCATCGCATGGTGGAGCTGGGAGGTTTGGGGGCTTCATGCGACGCCATGCGACGACGGAATAGAAGAAAATTAGCATCACATGGCATGAGCATGCTAGGGTTGCTGATTCTACCACAATTTTTGCTGGAGGCCTTGCAAGTCGATGTTAATTAGAGTGTTTTACAAGGGATAAGCTAACCACCAACCAGACAGACTGACAGGCTAACGGACAGGCAAGAGGATGGGCTGACAAAGTTAAACAATCAAAATCTATGTTTCACTTCACTCAGGCGGGCAATCCAAGTGGTTCAGAGGCAGGAGCCCGTCAAACAAAGACTTTGACACAGTTTTTCTCAATCCCATGCCCTTGTGCACGCAACCTGAACTGCTACCAAGTATCCCCCCTTTCAGCTTACCCCTGCCTTGCCCAGTGTGCAGAGTTTCAAGGCTTACCTTCGAGGGTGGATGTTTGGGTGCAGGACAGGACTGCTAACTGTACAGCCTAATTGGCAAGACAGCATAAGCATTTCCTCCATGCCGCAGGGTCGCAGCATATATTTCCCACAATTTCGTTTCACAGCCCCCCTTCCCTTATAATAACTTTCACCTGTCTGCAAGAAGCTCGTAATCAACGCCCATCTGTCCCTCAGCTCCCTCACCTCGTTCTGATGTCGGCCTCCACGAGCGTGGCGCGCGTGCTGCGGGGAATTCGACACCTAGTATCTGCATCAGCCGCACAGCAAATAACGCAGGAGACTCGACTATGCTAGGCTTTGATCCCACTTCTCCTTGATCGAAACCGCACTCCCTCATCTAGCACCAATGCGCATGGCTGGAGGCTCTCCGCATCAAGCGCTGCTCGCGCTTACTCCACTGTCTCCGGGAAAGCATGCGACAGCAACGAGGATGATTTGATGAAAAACGGGTTGTGCTCGGAGGTAGGCTGCTTGAAGTGGCTAGCTGGGGCTGTGCCACCCTGTGCAGCTACCCCTGAGTCAAAGCTCGGTTGCATGGCTTCTCGCCGTCTTCGGCAGAATCATCATCATGCAAAACATTGCCCTTATCAAAGTACCCTTGATCCAATCTAGGCAGCAAGCATGCTGCTGCTGTACCCTAGGGTGCGTGTAGATCATGCTAAATCACAGATCAGGGCATGCAAGTGCATGTATGTCATGTTAGCGTATTTTCTAGGCAGTATATGGCAGTATATGAGTGTGCAGGGACGGGTGCATGTGCTTGGAGGTTATAGCATGGGCTTGGTTTTGTGATGCTGACGATGATGCTGATTACATTTTCCTGGTGCCCTACTGGACTCTAAATGGACCTGTGGCTTGGTGCAGTCAAGGGGGACTTATGTATTGGATAGGACTATATATGTGAGTCATCAAGTGCCATGAGCGGGGTTGGGGTTGTTGGGTCCAATGCCTATATTCCATAAACCTTATCCGCACCTTCAATCCTTGTGTCTAAACTGATCTGATCTGATTTGTAGGGCAAATCTACAACGCCGTCGCTTGGAATTTTTGACGACATTGGTGCTGGCCCTGACGCATGTATGCACAAAAGCCAACTCAGTCCCGAAAGAATCAGCAAAAAAGACTTTGGGAAGATGTACAGTGAGGGAGATGAGATCAAGGTATGTTGGCGTGGAGGGTTGAGGTGTCACACACGGGCAGCATGTGGGGCTGGAGGGGGCGGTATGTGTGATAGTGTGTGTGTGTGATAGTTGTAGGTGGGGTGGGGTACGGGAATGGAATGGACGGAATGTGGTTATGGAGGGGGTGGATGGAGGGGGCCACAGGGAACACCATGTATGGGTGGAGATCACAGATCTCATCATCATCTACCAACCATCCAACCAATGAAGACACAAAGAAACACGAAGAAACAAAGAAACAAAGAAACAATTCAACTTTTATATATATATTGAAACAGGAGTATTAAAATGGGGGGCTCCTATCCCTAAAAACCTGAGGAGGACTGACCCCCCCCCACCCCCCCACCCCTAAATATAAATATGGGGCACAACTTGAGATTAGATCACTATGGCGCACACAATGGCATCCTCCCAATTACCAAACAGGGATTGTGTGATAGTCAAAATTCAGTTTTGCACCCCCCTTTGTGGTGGGGCTGGGGGGTCGAGGGTGGGCTGGGGGGTCGGGGAGGGTGGGTGGGTGGGGGCTGGGGTCATACCACCCATACTCACCCATTCACCCACCCATTAATCCACCTACCCATTCATCCACCTACCCATTCACCCACCCACCAACCCACATTACCCGCCCATTCATCCACCCATACCACCCATTCACCCATCCACCCATACCCACACTCATCCAAACCACCCATTCACCCACCCACCCATACCCGCAACCACCCATACCACCCATTCACCCACCCATCCATATCCACCCACATTATCCACCCGTTCACCCCCACATACCCCCCCCCCCCCCCCCCCCCCCCGGGTCTTATGTGGTGCAAATGACCTACCCTTGTCAGCACAATCTAAACGGTGGTCTCAGAATGTCATTTGGAGGTCTGAGTAAAAAGATGGAAAAAACCCTGAGGAGGGCTGACCCCCCACCCCCCACCCCCCCTAAATGAAGTGCTTAGAATGACCGGGAAAATTGCTCAAAATATCGCCATGATACATGCCATTATAGCCCCAATTTTAGAATAAATTGATTGGGAGGCGTAAAAAATGTGAGGCCTTGACACCTCCTGATAGAAACGTACAACTTTTAAAAGCAAAGAAAGACGCAAACATTCACAACAAAGAAACCTAACCCCTAGATTGTTTTTTTTCTGGATTATTTAGCAAGGGGACCTAACTCACGCATCACCAGGCAAATGCTATTTTCCACTACCCCCCCCCCCCCCCCCCCCCACACACACACACACACACCCCAACCCAACCCCTTATCCCCCCCACACCCCACACCCCACACTCACACGAGACACTAGTCTATCTCCCTCCGCCACCCTCGTGCTGACTGTCTTTATTCTTCTTCCTTGTCAGAGCATAACCGCACAAGCGTAGTTCGCAACTACTTCAATTGATTCAACTCCTTCCAGTCTTTCATTGCATGAGTAGATAGGCATCTTCCTTCAGTTTGACCCTATAATGCGCTGAACTAACTCAGTTGTTTCCTTCGTCCTCTGGTAGCTAAAAACGCCGGAGGGGATCCCCATGGAGGCGTTCTTTACACGCATGCAGACACCATGCACCGCACAGCCAGGTTGCACCTCACACATGCATGCCCAGTCCAGAGCACAGCTCCAGGCCATGGCTGTTCACCCCATGGGCTATCCCAGAGGCTTCACAACCTCTAGGGGCTTGTTGAAGCCTATTGGTAACATCCGATGGAGAAGCTGCTTGGCAGCTGCATCCCCATGTAAGCGGTCCCATAGAAGCTTTATCCGTGCCCCCAAAACGGGGGAAGAGGATGAGCTGATTCAAGAAGAGCTGGTACTCAGGTTGAAAATGAGTCCCAAGCAAGCTGCTCAAGCGGTAAAGTCTGCTAAAAACTCACACCCGTGGGCTCACTTGAGCTTGCATAACTTGAGAGGATGGATTGAGGCCCTTGTCAGCTTCGGCTTGAGTCTTACAGACGTCTCAGGGGGGCTTCGAAAGTCCCCCGTCCTCATTTCATGTTCAGCGAGTGGGCGGGAGAATACCAATGCTGAGTCGATACGGGTGCTAACTGCCCATGGTCTTTCTGACTATCAGATACAATGTGTGTTGAGGAAGTATCCCGCCGTGTTGGTCAGCCACACACCATCATCCCTTGATGCCAAGCTGCTCCGCCTCAAAGAGTTAGGCTTCCCCCCTTCTGAGGAGAAGGGTCTGTTGGAGAAAGATCCCTCCATCCTCAAGTCCTCTCTTCGATGGGACACAGTCCAGTGGCTAGTCGGAGAGGGCTTTGCGCCCGAGGTAGCCAAGCGCATGGTCAAGGGGCACCCTAAGCTTCTTACATACTACCCTGAGACCAACCTCAGCAAGACGCTGACCTACTTCACCTGGCTCATGGGATCTCGCATAGACGCCCTCTCAATCCTCGCCAAGCAACCCAGCCTGTTTACGCCATGCATGTCAACTGTGCACGCCAAGCTGGCCTTCATGGTCGACAAGCTGGACATCGATGTGGTGACAATGATGATGCAGAACTACAACTGCGTCACCAACAGCATGGATACAAGGACAGGTCCTAGAACACTACTGCTCCGCAGCCTGGGGGGGGCTGAATCCTTCAAGGTGTACAGCTATACGTGGCTATCTATGACAGATGAGGCCTTTGTGCAACGTAGCTCCTTCTGTGCCTTGTGGGAGGGCAGACCAAGGGACGTGTTTGTAGGTGCAGCTGACTTAACGGAGGGATTGGAGTTGTGTAAGGAGCAGTGGGTGAGGGAAGAGAAGATTGGTTAGGAGAAAATGAAGGGGGAGTTCCAGCAGCAGTGGGAGGAGAGTGGAGTAGAGGGCTTGCCACAACTACGCCGTGATAAATGAATATATGTTGCACCTTATGGCGTGGCATGAGGTTGAGGGGGGCAACCCGTTTGCTTGTGCTGGGGCCAACCACCAACAGGGGGAGGCCTGTCAGCCTCCAGGAGGAGGGTTCCGGGCCTGGTCCATATTTCGCCTACACTGTGACTTGACTTGACTTGAATTGTTACATGTTTTTCAGCAAACTCTGGGCTGCTCACCCTCTCCCCATTCCACGTCCCCCCTTTCGATACCCACGGAAACCATGGAGTATACTAAGCGTAAAAGACAGTGTAAAGACTTGTCCAGGTCCGGGTCTGAGCTTTGAGATGCTGTAATCAGAAGTTTGGAAATTTGTTGTTCCACGTACTGTTCTTTTTTTGTCTACACATAGCAGCTTCTAGGCAGCTCCCTTGCCCCGCCCTTGGACCAAAGCTGAATCGTCTGAAAGCTGACATGACAGGCATTCAAACGCAGCTGCAAGCTTTAGGCCAGTGGAGCTGCATGGAATCTGCTATGAGTAAAAAGCCCCCAAAAGAGACATTCGCACCAAGTAGTGGTAGAGTAAATAAATGTCACACTTTATGATGAGGCGTGAGGTTGAGGGGGCCAGCCCGCTCGCTTGCGCTGGGGCCAACCACCAATAGTGTTAGGTAGATTGGAATGATTACCTGGTCTATCAGCATTCAGGCTGCTCGCCGTCTGCCGGTCGAGTAAACATGGGTAGCATAAACGCTACTGCACCACTCCTGATTATTTATAAAAGGTTATCACACATGTGTTAGAGCGAGGTATCTAATTAAAACCCGAGAGTTGTGGTGTGGGCTTGTCTTGAGTTGGATTGGATTTGATTGTAACATGGTAACATGATTGTAACATGGTGCCATGATTGTAACAGTTCATCAGTGCTTGTTCTTTTTAAGCCCTTCCTATACGGTTGGGCAAGTCCCTTTAGCCTATTTGGCCTACCCCTGGACTGTAACATTCATACATACATGGTTATGTAACAGTTCATCAGTGTTTGTTTTCGAATTAGCCCCTTTGATATCGAGGTCGCAACAATTGCCTGTCTTATGTACCGGTATTTCTTTATTGAAAGGATTTTCACAAAATGTTTATATGGCACTGCAAGGTAGTGCAGAAGAATTCAGAGGTGGCGACGGGCAGTCACATGAACAACAGGATGTCCCTCTAGCTTTGGGCAGGGTTTAATTTAGAAAGGGAGCCAGAGTCTTTATGTGGTGTGTTTTCGATGTGGGCACTGCGGCATTACGACTGCCGAAGATGGCAAGCAGCTTTATGGCTTGAGCCACCTGGTATGTTGCCCGTTAATATTATCATACCTTAGGGCTGTGAAAAAGAATACCGGTTAACATGGCTTGATGGTTTGGATTCAAAACAATGTCTGAGCTGAGAAGGGCGAAGGACAACAATGCCTTGACTGATTTGGTACAAACTAACGAGAGCGATGACCTGGGCAAAACGTTTTAAGTCTCAAACGCAGAATTAGTTGGGTCCATTACGTTGAAAACGTAGGTATAGCCCATGAAACGTAGATTTGGGTGAACGAACGAAGAGAACCCTACACGCAGATGTTTAAAGAAGATTACAAGGGGCTCATGTCCTAGCAGTGAAACAACACCGCCCTAAAGTCGGACTCGAGAAACCACCCGCCGTCTTCCGGCAGCGGGGCTCGAACTCCGGTCACCGAAGCCTTAATGACCGGGTCTGGACCATACCGCCCTCCAGACTGGGCATAACGTGATTCCCATTAATGTTTAGGTACGCTTGAACAACCCTGCTGTCCACTCTCATTGTCCCATGTGATTACATTCTGTACTAGCCTCTTTCAGTGATATACATTGGTTTAGTGGTACATTGAATCACTTTAAGAATGAAATGTCGGGGGTTCGACTCCCCCTTTGGTCGCTCTTGGCGTTGCAGGTCGTCGTTAACCGCGATGGTAGCTTGTTGAGGTAGGAGAACGCCAGTTGAGGTAGGAGAACGCTCCCCACCCGCGTACGACGGGCTTCCTTAACACTACGCCCCACACCAGGCGTTATCATTACATTCTGTACTCGGGTCTTGGGAGTGTGGAGCAGTACTAGTTTGTACAGGGCAGGGTTGTTCAAAACGTGACGTGTCACGCAGATCTTGGAGGGTCCACTCGGGTTTTGGAGTACTCTGAAACAACCTTGGAAAACGGTACTGCCCAAGTTTACTCCGCCTGCAGAATGTGACGTAGTGACCAGCCTGGTTTGTGTATGTTACAGTCCAGGAGTAGCCTACTAGGCTGAAGGGTCTTGCCCAACCTCGAAATATCAATGCAATGTATACATTAAAAGGAGGGGTGATGAGAAAAGGCCCGAATGCTGATTACATTACATTACATTACATTACATTACATTACATTACATTACATTACATTACATTTCATGTTAAAGTCTACTTGACACCACGAGGGTGTATGAGACTCAGTGCTTCAATAAAAAGAAAAAGCACCCACAAAGCAAAAAAAACATTACATCAGGGGCGTGTCGAGGACAAGCAAGCCAAACTCTTAACCACCGTTTTGGTGGCATAGGTATTAAAACCCCTAGAGCAGAACCCAGATCTCAACCACTAACAGTGGCGGAGGTAAGAAGCTGATGTACCATATACCGGTATTCAAACCAAATATAACCAAGAGCTGCGAAAAGGACACAAATGCCTTGACAGGCCACCATCTACGGATTTTGTCACAAAATTATTTCGCAACCTCCGTTATTGCAAACCAGAGTATGCAGCTTCCTGAGCCAGCCAGTTAAAAACTGTATTACATGTTGGGTTGTAAAGAGAAGGTGATCTAGCTTACAAACAAGAGGGGCGAAAAAAGATAGTAGCACAGCAAGGTCAGCTGTCTAAGTTGTAGACGGTAGCTTAGTAGCTGAATAGCTACCCACGTGCGTGATGCCACATGGGACCATCATCTCAGCTGTCAAAACATAACCCGCTGTCTATGCTAGATTCGGTTGGTATCGCACGGGCGGTCTTAGAATTAGAAGACATTGAGCAGCCCAGAGTTGGCTGAAGAACCATGTAACAATCCAATCCAATGAGCCAGCCAGTGGTCTGGGCACAACCATTTTCATGGGTGCACTAGGAGCACCATGTTGATACGTAAAGACAATGCTTCTCTTCCTTCCAAATAACCCAACTCCCGCCACTATGATTGTTCAGGAGGACCCCCAGCTTTACGTCCTGAGACGCAGCACATTGTATAGCCTGCATACAGAGATGCAACCGATCCTCAACCGACCCATAGCCTGCGTTCTGCGATGCAACCAAACCACTTAAGCTGCGTCTGCGACGCAACTTACCCTTCCCAGGCTGCGTCTCGAGACACAACGGACCCTTCAACGTTGCATCTGCGACGCAGGACGCAGCGTCCTGAACAACGCCGCCCGGCACCCCTCTCATTTGAGGTGGGACAAGTCCCCTGGAACTGCTTGGCTACCCCTGGACTGTAGCATACATACACCCCACACCCCTCTCATTTGATTAAACTAACACCTATGGGGCGTCACCGCCCTATAGTTTAGCCATTCGACAAATCGGGTGCCTCCGTGATACATTCTGTACCCGGGAGTATGGCGTAGGAGTGTGTTATGCAATCCATGTATACTTTGCCCGCAGACGGTGAGCAGCCTGAAGGCTGATAGACCATGTAATTAAAACACAACCAGAAGGCGTCACTTCCTGCGCGTCCTACTTGAACAAAAACGTGGCTTGGTAGAAGGACAAGATCTTTTAGCACAGTTGGCTACCCCTGGACTGCAATATGCACCCACCCCTCTTGTTCGAGACAACTAAAACCTAAGCTATGGGGCGTCACCGCCCTCGTGTCCTGCTTCCTGCACAGCTTCCCGCAGGAGCGTGGCTTGGTAGATGGACACGTCTCATTAGCCCAGTTGGCTACCCCTGGACTGCAATATACACACACCTCTCGTTCGAGACACTAAAATCTAGGGGGCGTCATCGCCAGTTTGCGCTGTGATTTGGCTGTAATACGGTTACGATCTGTATGCACTTGCATCATGCTGACCGAGGAACTAACATGATTCACGACCCCGCTGCTCAGTTTCACAAAAAATGTGCACGACGTCGCAATTGCCCAAAACATCAAACAGATTGAGTGTACTACATTAAAAATCGAGGCCTGGAAACTCATGACGTATAGTCCAGCTACAGGCTAGTCTAACACACACATGAACAATCGATTGCTACAAACGGTTATGAGTACATTGACATCTCCAAGCACTAAATTGACATCTCCAAGCACTACATTGACATCTCCAAGCACTAAATTGACATCTCCAAGCACTACATTGACATCTCCAAGTAGATGAACTGGCGAGGGATGCCCTTAGTGCTTTCCTGAGCTTCGCAACAGACAAGACCCAGTTTGGGGTGGAGGGGGGGGGGGGGGGGGGGGGGGGGGGGCTAAGCGTAGCATCTTCTAGGCGGCTCCTTTCCCCCGTCCTTGGGCCAAACCCAAAGCTAGCTAGTGCGTCTGGAAGCTGCAATTACGGGCATATCAATGCAACTGAAAGCTTGGGGCTAAACCCACGGACATCATGCAACATCTGGGAGTATTTGTTTCCCACTTCGTTCATTGGGCTCCCAGTCATAGTTAACTCCCTTGTTCACCAGCTGCATTTGTACAAAGTCAATATTCAAATGGCAGTAAGGCCAGGTGGTTGGAAGTCAATATTCAAATGGCAGTAAGGCCAGGTGGTTGGAAGTCAATATTCAAATGGCAGTAAGGCCAGGTGGTTGGAAGTCAAAATTCTAATGGTAAGAAGATCGGGTGACTGGAAGTCAATTTCCTAATGGCAAGAAGGTCAGGTGAGGACGCAAGCAAACATTGGCTAGAGCCATGTGACAAGAGCCAATTGACTAATGCCATTCTGTACGCAGAAGTGTGGTCCAAAAGTGTTTCTGCTACCCATGTGTTCCCGTTGCGTGGTAGTCTGAGCTAATGTGCGGTTGCGGTCAGCGAAAACAAAACCCACGGTAACCTTGCCCAGCACAAGTCAAGGCAAGGCAAAATTCCCAAGTTCGAGGTATGAACTCAGAATTGTTAAAAAAAACCAATACTGATCATCCGCTGAATTGCTTTAACTCCACGTCACCTTTCGGTGCGTAATAATTTAAATTTTAGGTTACCCATGTACATTCATTCAGGCCGCAGATGGTGAGCAGCCTGAAGGCCGATAGACCATGTAATCGAACGCTCGTCTAGAGTCATGCGCAAGCGTAACCAATATCGAGTTCTAGTGAGGATCACTGCCATAGCTGGGCTCAAGATATGGTGTTGGGTTCAAATCCTGATGGTCAATGTGGACACTGCTATGGCTGGACTCAAGATAGGTGGTGGGTTCAAATCCTGATGGTCGTTGACAACCACAGATATGGCTGGACGCAGGATGTGGTGCTGGGTTCAAATCCTGATGGTCAATGTGGACACTGCTATGGCTGGGCTCAAGATAGGTGCTGGGTTCAAATCCTGATGGTCGTTGACAACCACAGATATGGCTGGACGCAGGATGTAGTGCTGGGTTCAAATCCTGATGGTCAATGAGGACACTGCTATGGCTGGGCTCAAGATAGGTGCTGGGTTCAAATCCTGATCGTCGTTGGCAACTACTGATATGGCTGGACTCAAAATGTGATGCTGGGTTCAAATCCTGATGGTCAATGTGGACCATCGCTATGGCTGGGCTCAAGATAGGTGCCGGGTCCCAATTCCGGTGGTCATACTCCCTGTTTTGGGTGGGTGTCGCACGGGGGGACAAATTGTATTATGCAGACGTTTAGATGCCTTCTGCAGGTGTACAGAAGCATGTAACACTTCAATTTCCAATTTCATTAAAAGGTTATATCTTGATTTGCAAGACGGACATGCGACTAGGCTGTTATGCAGGTTATTTCCTTACCAGGCCTGAACCAAATCATTTTTTGTTTGTGAGACGCGTCGCAAAATGAGCGACAGTGCGACGCACTGCCCCCTGAACCCCAGGGGCTCTGCTCGGAGCGTGGAGCCCGGGAGGTTCGGGGAGCCATTTCAGACTAGTTTAGCCAGACCCATGCGATGCCATGCAGCATCCGCATGGGTAAGCGTCACCGGACAAGTCCTATGCAGCGTTGCAAGCGACGCGGAAAATTGGCCGAGAGTGTTGGCAACGGAACGACAGGTAAAGATGGAGCTGACCAAAGATACTAGTAAGTTATGAGACAGTTGGCTGACGTCTCAGGCTTCGTCACAGTCGTCGTTTGGTCGGACCGTCGTCGTTCAGACAAACGGACAATGGGATGAATCTGGGGGTTCCCGCCCTCCTGGTGGGGAGGCTCCGCAAAAAATAATTAGTGAACCAGATGCAAGGGAAGAATGCTTTCGATGGAAGGCAGCTAACTCCCTACGGCTGTCTGCACATTGTTAACACTCTATGGGTGTTGAAGCCTGCAAGCAAGCCTGCAGCCTGCATGGGCCCTCTTAAACATGTTAAACTCTTGGGGACCTCTTAAACTTGTTGAACACCTCTGAATAGGGAGTTAACTAGGTGCAGACAGCCGTAGGAACTAAGCCTTATCCAGATGACATGGAAGAATGCTTGCCAACAATGGGAGTCCTCCCACTACTGGTGGACTTGCTCAAGCTTATAAGGGACGGGCGCCTGGGAGGTGCACCAGCCGAGATGTGGGTTGCATGCATGTCGGCTTGGTTTGAGGGGAAAGAGGCTTGAGTCCTAAGACCTACCCGCAAGGAGTCACCATCGCACAGGCTATGGCGAGAACGCTGGAGTTGCTGGGGGTGTGGTGAGACGCTCGCCCTTCCGAAGTCGGAACTGAGCTGCAGTGCTGCAGTCGTAAGACCTGTTCCCAAGGAGTCAACATCGCACTGGCTTAGGCTAGAACCCCTGAGCTGCTGGAAGTGTGGGGAGCTATTCACTCTTCCAAAGTCAGAACTGAGCTGCCGTGCTGCAGTTGTAAGACCTACCCCCAAGTAGTCACCGTCGCACTGGCTTAGGCTAGAGCGCCTGAGCTGCTGGGAGTGTGGTGAGCCGTTCAACCTTCCGAAGTCGGAGCTGAGCTGCCGTCCAAGCAAAGCTAGACTGTAGGGCTGGGCGACTGATAAGCTCCTGCTTTTTGACCTTACCACAGGTGGTATGGGTTTCTCAGGTTGGAAGGAGATGGTGCTGCGACGGAGTCGAGGAGGGTGGGGTCCGTGAGGGAGCTTGGGCGGGATGTGGGCAGCTGCAGCCTCAGAGGGGTCATCACATCCTGTGAAGGTCACGCGCGACGGTGCCTCCATCCCGGTTACCCGCGTGTCAGTACCGGTCATCCGCGACTTGATACAGGTACCCTTGCTCGAAGACGAGGCGTCTACACTGGAAACCATTGCCCTGCTGGAGGCCCCCCGAAGGGGCGGCAGATACAGTGGGGTCGAGTTCTGGTTCGGCTCTTTAGTTTCTTGTTTGGACAGGGATGCTGTAGCCGTGAAGCTAAGCCTTCCGCGGGGCGCAACAGAGGAGGGCTCGGCGGCAACACCAACACCAGCATATAAGGATACAGAGGGATGTGCTACGGCTGAGCTGTTGGCAGTCGCATCCAGTGCAGCAGAGGTCCTGTTTGAGGGCTGGCTAGAGTCCGTATCTGTGTCCGACAATGTCATGGGATAATCCATGATACTCAGTCTTCGGGAGGAGAATCCCATGCCACTCACATGGCGGTTGACGCCGGTCCGCAGAACTCTGCATAACTGGGACTTAGGCTGCAACATGTACTTCTTCTGCTTGTCTGTGAGCTGTAGCGTGGGATCACGGATGTCGTGTTGAAAGCATCCCTCCCCTGGAATACCCACAGGGGAATGATCCGACCCCTCGGACATGGCCAAGCTACTGGAAGACTTAGATCTTGCTTCATCACAGTGTGAGGTTGGAGTCAGTTGATCATGGGGGGAGGCGGATGTCTTGTCGGCATGGGAGGAGGCATGGGGGGTGGCAGATGCCTTGTCAGCATGGGAGGTGGCATGGGGGGAGGCAGATGCCTTGTCAGCATGGGGGGTGGCAGATGCCTTGTCAGCATGGGAGGAGGCATGGGGGGAGGAGGATGCGCTGTCAGCAAGGGAAGAGCGTGATAGACGATCAGGGAGGGCTACCTGCGGGACTGAAGACAACCTCGACAAAAGGTCCCCCACACTGTTCCCCTCCTCGCAGTTGTCTGCAGTTCTTCTAGACCTGGCCGCAGAGCCTCTGCCGTGGTCCTCATCCTGCACATGACGTTCAGATTGGGTTGGGATTTAGGATTGGGATTGGGTTGAGACTCACATTGGGTTGAGGTGTTATTAGAGAGATAATTTACATCGCGCTTACTAGACTCAAGTGGGGGGTAGTTGGCTGATCTGTATGTATGTATATATGTATGTATGTATGTATGTATGTGTGTGTGTATGTATGTATGTATGTATGTATGTATGTATGTATGTATGTATGTTTGTTACAGTCCAGGGGTAGGCAAAATATAGGCTAAAAGAACTTGCCCAACCTTGACAGGAAGGGCTTTGAAAGAAAAAGGATTGATGAACTGAACCCCAAACAATCGTTTTACCAAAGGGGGGGCTGCTTTTGTGCTACAGTGATAATTTAATTCTACAATGAAATTCGATCATCATCCCATATGGGATGTGGCAAAGTGGCTTGTAAACCACGCGCAGGGCCTAACCTCAAAATTAAGGCACCTTGAGAGCTCAGCTACTACTTGCATGATCAGCTACAACTAGCGTAATCAGCTACCACTAGCGTAATCAGCTACAACTAGCGTAATCAGCTACAACTACCGTACACTCCATATTTGCGACATCATTATATTTGGTGTATATGGGTGTATTCTGGGTGGGAAGGGTGCTGTAGGGGTGCAGAAAAGAGTGCCGAATGAGGCGGGAACTAGAATTGTAATACAGGGTTAGTGAATATGAATGTATAGATAGAACGGGGGCGCCTAAAGACACCGATAGTATGGAAGCTATCTGAATATGGAGGCAAGCATGTCTTCTACATCAATAGCAACTCCGTCAACCACACCTGTGGGCGATGAGCATGCTAGCACTAGCTGGTGCTAGGTTTAGGTAGCACAGGCATAGTTACTGAGCAACTGTCGGTTACGCATGCGAGCACCAGCTAGTTATTGGCATGGTTACGACAGGTAGGACGACGAGTGACATCGACAGACCTGTCCAAGCTTTAGCAAGCTCTCTGGCTACATCAAAGACCCCCCAAACATGCAGTGTTTGTGAGCTACAACTAGCGTGATGAGCAACAACTAGTGTGATCAGCTACAACTTGGATGTCCAGCTACATGAGTATCAGCTACCACTAGTGTGTTGGGCTACAACTTGCATGTTCAGCTACATGAGTATCAGCTACCACTAGTAGGAGTAGTAGTAGTAGTAGTAGTAGTAGTAGTAGTAGTAGTAGTAGCAGCAGCTACCACCAGTTCCAACAACAAACCTGGAAGAACGCTAGATTTATAATCCATCCAGCAACAACGTACCTGGAAGAACGCCAGATTCAGAATCTCTCCAGCAGTACCACGCTTGTCAGGATCGTAGTGCAGGCAGGCCCGTACCACATCCATTATTTCACCAGATAAGTACTTCAGCCGGTTCTCAAGAAGATCGGCGCTGGATTCTGGCGGGGGACAGAAGCATGAGAAGTGGGAATCAGCCTCCAACAACTCTCTCTGGCGGTCTGTCATCATGCCCAATGCGCGAAGTTCCAAATACAACTGCTCGTGTTGAGATCGACCTGGGAACAGCGGCTTCCCTGTCAACATCTCGACAAATAGGCAGCCTGCAGGGACAAGGTGACAGCCGCTGCTTCATTTTTGGTTTTGAAGGTTGGGTAAAACCCTTTAGCCTATTTGGCAGCCCCTGGACTGTAAACGCATACATTGGGCTACTTGCAGCAGCTTCCAACCAGCTCCATTAGCCAGCCACGGGGGCAAGCCCAAAGTTTTCAGCTGCATTTAAATGCTCAAATTGCCCAATGCTTCCAGAATTTTGTATTATCACTGTAGCACGGACTCAGAACCACCGTCGGTAAAACGATTATTTGGGGTTCAGCTCATCAGTGCTTTTTCTGTTCAGCCCATCCTGATATCATGGTTAGGCAAATCCCTTCAGCCAATTTGACTACCCCTGGGCTGTAACAACATACATTGCATTCCTTGTACCAACAGGCAGGAATGTTCACACAAACATGAGCATCAGCATATATATATATATATATATATATATATATATAAATAGAGAGAGAGAGAGAGAAAGAGAGAGAGAGCTAACTCACCTAGAGACCAGATGTCCACCGCGGTATTGTACGAGTCCCCGAGAAGGACTTCAACTGGCCGATACCATCTTGTAACGACATAATGGGTGAAGTCAACATCAGGGGATGCTTCTTGTAATCTAGCAAGACCTGCATCAGTCACAAAGCAAAGAAAGTAAATAAACAAACAGTACGCCTTATTACGAGACGTGAGGTTGGGGGGGGGGCAATATGTTTGCTTGCACTGGGGCCAACCACAAAAAAGAACAGTACCAATAAGCAGTGTTTCTTTTTTGGGCTACGCATGGCAGCTGGCAGACAGCTCCATAAGCCAGCCACTTGGTAGTACAAAGTACAAAGCTTTCAGCTGCATTGGAATATTCGTCACGACAGCTTTAAGAAACACTACCTAGGTTCAGATATCGACCAAGGATTGGGAAAGGGAGCTGCACAGCTGCTACTCATAGCCCCCAAAAGAGACAGTGGCAATACAGTCACTTACATGTAACAGCACAGAAGTCAGTGAGACACAACATTAGCAAGGGCACTGACTTGTTACAACACGGCAGTCATGTCTCATTCAGCAGGGTCAGATGGGAGACCTAGCAGCCCCCCCCCCCCCCCCCCCCCCCCCCCCCCCCCCTACCCACACACCCACACCCACATTACACTCAAATACACACAAACTAAGTCCCACCCCAACTCACGTTATGCCACCTCACTCGGCCCACCACACTATGCTCACACATACAGCCCCCACCCAACCTCCACCCGACCCTATACCCCAAGCTCACCCACCCCAACCCCCACACCAACACAATCCTATGCTCACCCTCACCCATCAAACAAAACATTGACATCAAAAACAAGTAAAAGGGGCCTACGTACTTATCGAGCTGCTTTTTGTAATCATTCGCCCCTATCTCTCGTCTCCTCTTACTGATGAAGTCTCTTTTCAAAAAAATCAACTTAAATCCCTAGTACTCACTGCCGGGAAAAAAGCTTTTATCTGTTATCCTCCCCCCCCCCCTTCACCCCACCCCCTTTACAAACAAGAAAAAAGAGGCTGAAGTCATTACCAATGTCACAACAAGAACAAAATGCTGAAGAAGGAAAAAAGGAAAAAAGGCTGAAGTCCTTACCAAAGTCACACAGCTTGGAGTCCGCGCTATCCGTGATTAAAATGTTGGCAGGCTTGATATCCCGATGCATAATCTGAAATGCACACAGGAGATCAGGAACTCATTTGGGAGGGGGGGGGGGGGGGGGGGGGGGGGGGGGGTAGTATCATGTGTGTGTGTGTGTGTGGCAGTCTCATGTGTGTGCAAGGCTGTGTATGTATGTTACACTCCAGGGGTAGCCACATAGGCTAAAAGAACTTGTCTAACCTCAATCAGGAGGGGCTAAAGCGAAAAGGCAATGATGAACTGGGCCCTAGCAAATAGTTTTACCGACAAAGGCCCTGATTTTGTGCTACTGAGATAATTGAAGGTGGTAAGCATGCCAGGTTGAACAAGTGCCTTTCGGTTGGATAAATTAGCATCCACTCAAGTAAACCTCCACCGAAGTTAGACTCCACTTAAGTTTAGGGGGTTTAGAGCGTTTAGGGGGTCTAGGGTTTAGTGGGTATAGGCTTGTATTCAAAGGTTTAGGGTTTAGGTGGGGTTAGGGTTCAGGGTCTACGTGGGTTTAGGGTTAACTGAAGTGGAGGCTAACTCCAATGGAGACTAACTTCCCCAAACCATGCCTGTCACCTACTTGACTACCCCAAGACATGCATACATCCACGGTATATTTTCTGGGCTACAAGTAACAGTTTCTAGGCAGCTCCCTTTCCCTCTCTTTGGGCCAAACCTGGAGCTAGGTAGGGGGACCGAGGCACTGCATGCCTGTGTGTATGAGAACGACACCAACTACAGAGGTAGGAGTCACAAGGTGGGGACTTACTTGGTTCGAGTGGAGGTGGTCCAAAGCTGTCAGCAGCCCCTTGGTGATTTGTTTCACTTCTAATACAGGCAGTCCAGATGTGCTTTCTTTGATCAGTTGGCGGAGCGTAGTTGGGAGATACTCGAACACGAGGTACAGACGACCCGAGTTTATGCTCTGGTATGCCTGCAAAGACAAAGACGTGCATGTCCCAAGGTCAGTGTGAACCGTAGTGTGCTGCACCATGCTTCGATCAGTTGGCGAAGCATTGTTGGGAGGTGCTTGAACACTAGGTAGAGGCGGCTCGAGTCCATGCTCTGGTATAACTGCACAGATAAACGCGTACATATTAACCTATACCAAGGGCAATGTTATAGCGTTCTGCAGTTATGATGGCCACCCGTGGTCCAAAAAGGAAGCGAACGTCGAGGTGGGGCCGAGGTGGGTCGGGGGGGGTTCCCAGACACTAGATTTGCAGGAGATTCGCTGCCTTTTTAAAACATGGGTGGCCATCACAACTGCAAGAGGCTATGATGACCCAATTTCATTGCAACCCTATATCTTGCCTTACCTCGATTCATCAAAATAATTACAGATGATCGGGAGGGGCCACATACTTTACACTGCATAACATTACATTGCACTGCATTACATTAAGATACACCACATTACATTGTCATCGGCAGGCCATAGTTGGCCCGAGACAAGCCCGCTCCTAACGTCTGACGGGTCTTCCAACCATTCTTAAGCTCAGGAATGGGCATACTTCAGCAGAAAACTGGGCAGTGAAGCAAAGGAGCAAGATATTAACAAGCACATTACGTCCTGGGACCCGACGACAAACGAGTACTAATGTGTAACAACACTGGAGGTAAGCGCACCTCGTAGAGCTGTACAACATTTTCATGATCCAGGCATTGCTGCAAGAGCTTGACTTCTCGCATGGCGAATTCCAGGTCCTGCACAATACAGACATTGAAGCTCTGAGGTATAGGTCTTCCATGAGGAGCTCAGGGAGAAGTCGGACTCCAAACCATGACCACAAACAACTGTGAAATCACTGCTGCTTCTAGTGCATGGGGTGGCAGGGATAGGGGTTTGTTAGGGTTAGCTATCCCTAACTCTGACAGGGTTTGGGAGGTAGGGTTAGGGCCTTAGGGTTAGTCTGTCCCTGAAGGAGTGAAGGCTGATAGATCATTCACCACCTCCCTTGGCATTATACTCAGTGGCTTGGTTGTTCACAGTAAGTTCTGTCTGAACCTACCTCGGAACTGCTGGAGGCGCTCTTCATACGCTTTATAGCGACCACTGTGCCACTCTCTTTGTGACGGGCCTTCCAGACGCACCCATACGCCCCCTCCGATATCAGGGATATGAATTCGTAGCTCTGCGATGTTCGAAGGTTGGAGTGGGGAGCAGAGATTTGTGAGTGAGGACGTTGGTGGGTCACGCGATTCAAGGGCCACTGCGCGATAGCGAACATCACAGCTTGCAGGGCCCAATAATTCAGTTCCCTTTGGTTGTACTCCTTAGTTTCCGAGGTTCTCGCATGGGAGGACGGATTTTAGCTGCAGATAGTCAGACGCCTTCAAGCGTCTGGTAAGCATGTGACAAATCGTCCCCTTCTTCTTCGTCGTCGTCTTCTTCTTATTATTATACCAGCAGTTCAGCACCTCTATCTGCTCTTCCGAGACAAGTTAGGCTGGAGGGCGCAAGACCAGCCGGCTCAAGGATATTTTCCTCGGGGGCATTTCATAGTCGTCCTACGTAAGCTTCCTTTCTCACCTCCATCGCAGAGCTAGGTCCAGATTCCTGGACGCATAACGCTGCGGATGCTTCTGTCACGAACGCTTAAAACTTGAAAGAAAGAAAGAAGTGCGCCAAAGCGGCGAGACTTAAGGAAGCTATCAGTTGTGCTAGAATGACGTCTTCTGGCGCGTCTCGTCTAAAAATCGATAAGGTAGGCTGAGGTAGGTAAAAATCATAAGTGCTTAGGTGGAGTTGTCACCTTCTATCTACATTCCGAAGCGCGGGCCATCTTTCCCTGTTGTACTGCGGATCTATAGTATGGATCTAGCTATACGAGAACCCGTATAGCGTCCAGAGCCAGGATCGTAGCGTTAAGAAAGTCCGCGCCTATTTTCCAGGTTTTAGTCCGCGCCTATTTGTAAGGCAGGGTTCAGACAGGTGGACAAATCGTCAGTGCCATGCTGGTCAGTGAAGATTCACGAGACAGAGCGTTAACCGGTCGGCTCTTTTCATCACTTCCCCCAGGTCGCTTCATCAAAATATCTCATTTCCACCAGCTCAGCCTCCAATTGAACGTGCAAACTGTTCGGAACCGCGAGAAACTTAGATGCGTCCTACATCTCTATCGAGGTTGTTAACAGGAGCGGTTCCGGGCTTCCCCGCTTCCGCAAAAACGCCACAGAGGCTTTGGAGGCGGCAATGCGAGCGCATAGCAGCTGGCCGGCGCACATGAAGTCTACTGCTTTCCCCAACACAAACAGAATCGCAACATCAGAAGCAGCAGTGAGGGGAAAACTTGCAACAGCAACCGCAGAAACAGCAGAGGCAGCACCACAAGCAGCAGCAGAAGCAGCAACAGAGAAAGCTGAAGCGGGAGGAGCAGCAGCAGCAGACCAGCCAGGAGAGGCAGCAGCAGCAGCAGGATTTGAAGCAACCGCAGCAGAAGTCACAGCAACAGCAGCAAAAGCAAGTGCAGAAGATTTGTCTGAGCGTGGGCTAAGCAATTTGTTGTGGCCCCTTGCTTCAGCTAGACGTGTGAACCCAGAGACTACCCAACGTCCCAGGAGTACCCATGTTGATTGTGTGCAAGCTGGTGCACACTTCTATTCATGTTTCAGCTGCGTCAACATGGATAATGGCTATCCTGGTAGAGGTATTATCATGCGGTTGCGTAGTGACATGGACACACTTCATGTGAAGTTCAAGCATGGCTGCACTCACTATACTGGAGGTATGAAGTGTGGACAGCTGCGTCGAGCGGCCAGAGCAGCGGTGGTAGGCGAGGAGGATGGGCTCTCTGCAGCTACTAAGCATGGAATAGCAAGCAATGGTCGCACTACGGACGAGAAACTGGCACGTGATATCTCTCGTTGTGGCACGCGTAGTCAGGTGCTCCAGACGGCCAAGTGCGAAGTACTTAAAGAAGATTTTTTCTATCATACAGACCAGTTCATTTCAGTTTATCTCCGTAAGGCCGACATGGAGAAGAGATATCGTCAGATCATCCCCGGAGCAGTACATAACACAATATTGGTCTTCGGTGACACACCCATGGTGTCCTACACTCATGGTCTGCTGATTCTTCGCATGAAAAACTTCTCTATCATGAGATGGGCTGTACAACGTAAAGCTGGCCGTGGCATGTGGGTGATGGACACCAAAGGTGGAATGGTGAGTGTATTATTAATTTTCCGTGCCTTGTGTTGTTGTTGAAATTTACTATACCATGTGCTGTTGTTGTTCTTGTAATTTACAATCCCTTGTGTGCTTGTTATTACTTACTATCTCTCGAGTTGTTGTTGTTGTTGTTGCTCTTGTTGTTTTAATTTACCATCCCTTGTTATGTTGTTGTCACTTGCCATCTCATGTGTTGTTGTTCTTGTTGTTTTAAATTTCCATCCCTTGTTATGTTGTTGTCTCTTGCCATCTCATGTGTTGTTGTTTGAACTTACCATCCCTTGTTATGTTGGTGTCACTTGCCATCTCATGTGTTGTTGTTGTTTTAACTTACCATTCCTTGTTATGTCGTTGTCACTTGCCATATCCATGTGTTGTTGTTGTAATTTACCATCCCTTGTGTTGAAGTTGTTGTTATTTTTGTTGCAGTGGACAGTGTGATAACCCAGTGGACTGTATGATGGTGTTCCAGACCAACTATCTGCACATTGATGGTAAAGACAAAACGCTTGTTCTAGCGGAGCTTCTCCACACAGACATGTCGTACTTGGAGTTCCTCTCAAGTTTCAGCTACATATCACATGAACTTTCCCGCCTGTCCAAGGAATCTGATGTGTCAGGTCTTGGGTGCCACATTGCTTCTCGCACCCTCATCCCTAAGTGTTCCATGACAGACAAGGACTTAGCGCTGATGAATGCATTCTGCCTCAATTTTAATGGCAAGAAGTTAGTATGCTTTTTGTTTGTTTGTGTGTTCGGGAGTAGGGGGGTGGGGGGTTTGGGGGTGGGGACAGACATACATTTACTGCATCCAAAATTTTGACATTGATGAAATTGATGATGATGATGGTTACCTGTTATGTGCGCCTTATGTTCCTGCTGTTTAACGGTGTCAAGGGGGAATTATAATTGATCCACTTGTAGTATTGATACCCTATGGTGAGACTTGAACCAGAAATAATGCACATACTGTGTATTTATATTAACTCCGTAATGACCAGTACTGAAGCAACATTTCATGTACTCTCAGGGTTCTGAAGTACCTGGAGGAAACGTCTGAGTTGCTTCACAACTATGGCAACCCAACACTGGATGGAAGCGGCCGAGCGTGAGTGATGGGGTGCTCTAGGTTTGGTGACCCTTACTGTAGGGTAGGATTCCGGTTGGAGTGATGGAGAGTTTAGTGTGTTCGTCGAGAACCTTCTAGGAGTCGGAAGTCGAGAAACTGCTAGGAGGCTTCTGCGAGGGTTCGTAGAGTTTCTGTGAGCCAGACACTTCAGGTTTAGGGTTTGTTAGGACCTTCTGGATTATTCCGCAAGACTATATAAGTTGATGTTTGGATATTTTTAGAACTTGGAACATGTAACTTCTGACGTTGTAACAATCACTGCCTTCTGTCTGATCTGTAACGAGTCTTCTAGTTCCTTGTTCCTTGTCCCCCTTGTCCCTTAACCCTTGCGCGTAACAATCGCTGGCTGTTACCGGATCGTTACCCATCAGAGAGAGGAGTGAACTTCTAGGGCAATGTAGGTGGGTCGGTGTGAGGTCATGTTCCGGGAGGAAAGGGCGCTGGTGACTAAAACTAGAGGGCGTGTATAGGAGAATGCTTTGACTGCCTCCACCTTACAAAACCATTATTCATGTGATGCAGGAAGATCGAGGAATCAATCAACAGCTATACACGTATGTTCCTGTGTTTATTCCACACAGCGAAGGCGCTTACATCGAGGGCCAAGTATGGTAAAACGTTCTCCGCCTTCAGCATGAAAAGTAGGTACACAATTATGAAAAAGGTGTCTATCGACACCCCAATTCCGCTTATTTGTCACTGATCTGTCTCCTTGGTTAGGAGAAGTTGCCTTGTGTCCCTAAACTGCTTATTCGATTAATTTTGTTTGAGAATATAGCCCATTTTTGAATTAAAGGGGACCCAAATCACCCACTCCCATGAAATTCTGAGTCTTCCATTTTTCACAATATCAGGCTGCCTGGTCTCCGCCCCTAGCTTATTCGCTCAATGCGCCAGTCTCCTCAAAAGAAAAAGTGTCAGAATTGGATGGGAGAAGTTGTCCTGTGTTGCTAAAGTGGAAGGGAACCCAAATCACCCACTCACATGAAATTCTGAGTCTTCCATTTTTCACAATATCAGGCTGCCTGGTCTCCGCCCCTAGCTTATTCGCTCACTGCGCCAGTCTCCTCAAAATAAGAAGTGTCAGAATTGGATGGGAGAAGTTGTCCTGTGTTGCTTAAGTGGAAGGGAACCCAAATCACCCACTCACATGAAATTCCGAGTCTTCCATTTTTCACAATATCAGGCTGGCTGGTCCCCACCCCTAGCTTATTCACTTGATGCGCCAGCCTCCTCAAAATAAAAAAAGAGTCAGAATGGGATGGGAGAAGTTGTCCTGTGTTGCTGAAGTGGAAGGGAACCCAAATCACCCACTCACATGAAATTCTGAGTCTTCAATTTTTTACAATATCAGGCTGCCTGGTCTCCGCCCCTAGCTTATTCGCTCAATGCGCCAGTCTCCTAAAAAGAAAAAGTGTCAGAATTGGATGGGAGAAGTTGTCCTGTGTTGCTGAAGTGGAAGGGAACCCAAAACACCCACTCCCATGAAATTCCGAGTCTTCCATTTTTTACAATATCAGGCTGCCTGGTCTCCGCCCCTAGCTTATTCGCTCAATGCGCCAGTCTCCTCAAAATAAAAAGTATCAGAATTGGATGGGAGAAGTTGTCCTGTGCTGCTGAAGTGGAAGGGAACCAAAATCACCCACTCACATGAAATTCTGAGTCTTCCATTTTTCACAATATCAGGCTGGCTGGTCCCCACCCCTAGCTTATTCGCTCGATGCGCCAGCCTCCTCAAAATAAAAAAAGAGTCAGAATGGGATGGCAGAAGTTGTCCTGTGTTGCTGAAGTGGAAGGGAACCCAAATCACCCACTCACATGAAATTCTGAGTCTTCCATTTTTCACAATATCAGGCTGGCTGGTCCCCACCCCTAGCTTATTCGCTCGATGCGCCAGCCTCCTCAAAATAAAAAAAGAGTCAGAATGGGATGGGATAAGTTGTCCTTTGTTGCTGAAGTGGAAGGGAACCCAAATTACCCACTCACATGAAATTCTGAGTCTTCCATTTTTTACAGTATCAGGCTGCCTGGTCTCCGCCCCTAGCTTATTAGACAATGCGCCACAGCGCCAGCCTCCTCAAAATAAAAAGTGTCAGAATGGGATGGGAGAAGTTGTCTTGTGTTGCTGAAGTGGAAGGGAACCCAAATCACCCACTCCCATGAAATTCTGAGTCTTCCATCTTTCCCAATATCAGGCTGCCTGGTCTCCGCCCCTAGCTTATTCGCTCAATGCGCCAGTCTCCTCAAAATAAAAAGTGTCAGAATTGGATGGGAGAAGTTGTCCTGTGTTGCTAAAGTGGAAGGGAACCCAAATCACCCACTACCATGAAATTCTGAGTCTTCAATTTTTTACAATATCAGGCTGCCTGGTCCCCACCCCTAGCTTATTCGCTCGATGCGCCAGCCTCCTCAAAATAAAAAAAGAGTCAGAATGGGATGGGAGAAGTTGTCCTGTGTTGCTGAAGTGGAAGGGAACCCAAATCACCCACTCCCATGAAATTCTGAGTCTTCCATTTTTCACAATATCAGGCTGCCTGGTCTCCGCCCCTAGCTTATTCGCTCAATGCGCCAGTCTCCTCAAAAGAAAAGTGTCAGAATTGGATGGGAGAAGTTGTCCTGTGTTGCTAAAGTGGAAGGGAACCCAAATCACCCACTCACATGAAATTCTGAGTCTTCCATTTTTCACAATATCAGGCTGCCTGGTCTCCGCCCCTAGCTTATTCGCTCACTGCGCCAGTCTCCTCAAAATAAGAAGTGTCAGAATTGGATGGGAGAAGTTGTCCTGTGTTGCTGAAGTGGAAGGGAACCCAAATCACCCACTCACATGAAATTCCGAGTCTTCCATTTTTCACAATATCAGGCTGGCTGGTCCCCACCCCTAGCTTATTCGCTTGATGCGCCAGCCTCCTCAAAATAAGAAAAGAGTCAGAATGGGATGGGAGAAGTTGTCCTGTGTTGCTGAAGTGGAAGGGAACCCAAATCACCCACTCACATGAAATTCTGAGTCAACAATTTTTTACAATATCAGGCTGCCTGGTCTCCGCCCCTAGCTTATTCGCTCAATGCGCCAGTCTCCTAAAAAGAAAAAGTGTCAGAATTGGATGGGAGAAGTTGTCCTGTGTTGCTGAAGTGGAAGGGAACCCAAAACACCCACTCCCATGAAATTCTGAGTCTTCCATTTTTTACAATATCAGGCTGCCTGGTCTCCGCCCCTAGCTTATTCGCTCAATGCGCCAGTCTCCTCAAAATAAAAAGTATCAGAATTGGATGGGAGAAGTTGTCCTGTGCTGCTGAAGTGGAAGGGAACCAAAATCACCCACTCACATGAAATTCTGAGTCTTCCATTTTTCACAATATCAGGCTGGCTGGTCCCCACCCCTAGCTTATTCGCTCGATGCGCCAGCCTCCTCAAAATAAAAAAAGAGTCAGAATGGGATGGCAGAAGTTGTCCTGTGTTGCTGAAGTGGAAGGGAACCCAAATCACCCACTCACATGAAATTCTGAGTCTTCCATTTTTCACAATATCAGGCTGGCTGGTCCCCACCCCTAGCTTATTCGCTCGATGCGCCAGCCTCCTCAAAATAAAAAAAGAGTCAGAATGGGATGGGATAAGTTGTCCTTTGTTGCTGAAGTGGAAGGGAACCCAAATTACCCACTCACATGAAATTCTGAGTCTTCCATTTTTTACAGTATCAGGCTGCCTGGTCTCCGCCCCTAGCTTATTAGACAATGCGCCACAGCGCCAGCCTCCTCAAAAGAAAAAGTGTCAGAATGGGATGGGAGAAGTTGTCTTGTGTTGCTGAAGTGGAAAGGAACCCAAATCACCCACTCCCATGAAATTCTGAGTCTTCCATCTTTCCCAATATCAGGCTGCCTGGTCTCCGCCCCTAGCTTATTCGCTTAATGCGCCAGTCTCCTCAAAATAAAAAGTGTCAGAATTGGATGGGAGAAGTTGTCCTGTGTTGCTAAAGTGGAAGGGAACCCAAATCACCCACTACCATGAAATTCTGAGTCTTCAATTTTTTACAATATCAGGCTGCCTGGTCCCCACCCCTAGCTTATTCGCTCGATGCGCCAGCCTCCTCAAAATAAAAAAAGAGTCAGAATGGGATGGGAGAAGTTGTCCTGTGTTGCTGAAGTGGAAGGGAACCCAAATCACCCACTCCCATGAAATTCTGAGTCTTCCATTTTTCACAATATCAGGCTGCCTGGTCTCCGCCCCTAGCTTATTCGCTCAATGCGCCAGTCTCCTCAAAAGAAAAAGTGTCAGAATTGGATGGGAGAAGTTGTCCTGTGTTGCTAAAGTGGAAGGGAACCCAAATCACCCACTCACATGAAATTCTGAGTCTTCCATTTTCACAATATCAGGCTGCCTGGTCTCCGCCCCTAGCTTATTCGCTCACTGCGCCAGTCTCCTCAAAATAAGAAGTGTCAGAATTGGATGGGAGAAGTTGTCCTGTGTTGCTTAAGTGGAAGGGAACCCAAATCACCCACTCCCATGAAATTCTGAGTCTTCCATTTTTCACAATATCAGGCTGCCTGGTCTCCGCCCCTAGCTTATTCGCTCAATGCGCCAGTCTCCTCAAAAGAAAAAGTGTCAGAATTGGATGGGAGAAGTTGTCCTGTGTTGCTAAAGTGGAAGGGAACCCAAATCACCCACTCACATGAAATTCTGAGTCTTCCATTTTCACAATATCAGGCTGCCTGGTCTCCGCCCCTAGCTTATTCGCTCAATGCGCCAGTCTCCTCAAAATAAAAAGTATCAGAATTGGATGGGAGAAGTTGTCCTGTGCCGCTGAAGTGGAAGGGAACCAAAATCACCCACTCACATGAAATTCTGAGTCTTCCATTTTTCACAATATCAGGCTGGCTGGTCCCCACCCCTAGCTTATTCGCTTGATGCGCCAGCCTCCTCAAAATAAAAAAGAGTCAGAATGGGATGGGAGAAGTTGTCCTGTGTTGCTGAAGTGGAAGGGAACCCAAATCACCCACTCCCATGAAATTCTGAGTCTTCAATTTTTTACAATATCAGGCTGCCTGGTCTCCGCCCCTAGCTTATTCGCTCAATGCGCCAGTCTCCTCAAAATAAAAAGTATCAGAATTGGATGGGAGAAGTTGTCCTGTGCCGCTGAAGTGGAAGGGAACCAAAATCACCCACTCACATGAAATTCTGAGTATTCCATTTTTCACAATATCAGGCTGGCTGGTCCCCACCCCTAGCTTATTCGCTCGATGCGCCAGCCTCCTCAAAATAAAAAAAGAGTCAGAATTGGATGGGAGAAGTTGTCCTGTGTTGCTGAAGTGGAAGGGAACCCAAATCACCCACTCACATGAAATTCTGAGTCTTCCATTTTCACAATATCAGGCTGGCTGGTCCCCACCCCTAGCTTATTCGCTCGATGCGCCAGCCTCCTCAAAATAAAAAAAGAGTCAGAATGGGATGGGATAAGTTGTCCTTTGTTGCTGAAGTGGAAGGGAACCCAAATTACCCACTCACATGAAATTCTGAGTCTTCCATTTTTTACAGTATCAGGCTGCCTGGTCTCCGCCCCTAGCTTATTAGACAATGCGCCACAGCGCCAGCCTCCTCAAAATAAAAAGTGTCAGAATGGGATGGGAGAAGTTGTCCTGTGTTGCTGAAGTGGAAGGGAACCCAAATCACCCACACCCATGAAATTCTGAGTCTTCCATTTTTTACAATATCAGGCTGCCTGGTCTCCGCCCCTAGCTTATTCGCTCGATGCGCCAGCCTCCTCAAAAGAAAAAGTATCAGAATTGGATGGGAGAAGTTGTCCTGTGTTGCTGAAGTGGAAGGGAACCCAAATCACCCACACCCATGAAATTCTGAGTGTTCAATCTTTTACAATATCAGGCTGCCTGGTCTCCGCCCATAGCTTATTAGACAATGCGCCACAGCGCCAGCCTCCTCAAAATAAAAAATGTCAGAATTGGATGGGAGAAGTTGTCCTGTGTTGCTGAAGTGGAAGGGAACCCAAAACACCCACTCCCATGAAATTCTGAGTCTTCCATTTTTTACAATATCAGGCTGCCTGGTCTCTGCCCCTAGCTAATTTGCTCAATGCGCCAGCCTCCTCAAAATAAAAAAAGAGTCAGAATGGGATGGGAGAAGTTGTCCTGTGTTGCTGAAGTGGAAGGGAACCCAAATAACCCACTCATATGAAATTCTGAGTCTTCCATTTTTCACAGTATCAGGCTGCCTGGTCTCTGCCCCTAGCTTATTAGACAATGCGCCACAGCGCCAGCCTCCTCAAAATAAAAAGTGTCAGAATGGGATGGGAGAAGTTGTCCTGTGTTGCTGAAGTGGAAGGGAACCCAAATCACCCACTCACATGAAATTCTGAGTCTTCCATTTTTTACAATATCAGGCTGCCTGGTCTCCGCCCCTAGCCTTTTTCTCTCAATGCACCAGTCTCCTCAAAAGAAAAAGTGTCAGAATTGGATGGGAGAAGTTGTCCTGTGTTGCTGAAGTGGAAGGGAACCCAAAACGCCCACTCCCATGAAATTCTGAGTCTTCCATTTTTTACAATATCAGACTGCCTGGTCTCCGCCCCTAGCTTATTCGCTCAATGCGCCAGTCTCCTCAAAATAAAAAGTGTCAGAATTGGATGGGAGAAGTTGTCCTGTGCTGCTGAAGTGGGAGGGAACTCAAATCACCCACACCCATGAAATTCTGAGTCTTCCATTTTAAGTATCAGGCTGCCTGGTCTCCGCCCCTAGCTTATTAGACAATGCGCCAGCCTCCTCAAAAGAAAAAGTGTCAGAATTGGATGGGAGAAGTTGTCCTGTGTTGCTGAAGTGGAAGGGAACCCAAATCACCCACTCCCATGAAATTCCGAGTCTTCCATTTTTCACAATATCAGGCTGCCTGGTCTCTGCCCCTAGCTTATTCGCTCAATGCGCCAGTCTCCTCAAAATAAAAAGTATCAGAATTGGATGGGAGAAGTTGTCCTGTGTTGCTGAAGTGGAAGGGAACCCAAATCACCCACTCACATGAAATTCTGAGTCTTCCATTTTTCACAATATCAGGCTGGCTGGTCCCCACCCCTAGCTTATTTGCTCACTGCGCCAGCCTCCTCAAAATAAAAAGTGTCAGAATGGGATGGGAGAAGTTGTCCTGTGTTGCTGAAGTGGAAGGGAACCCAAATCACCCACTCACATGTAACTCTGAGTCTTCCATTGTTTTACAATATCAGGCTGCCTGGTCTCCGCCCCTAGCTTATTAGTCGATGCCCTGGTTTCCTCAAAAGAAAAAGTGTCAGAATTGGATGGGAGAAGTTGTCCTGTGTTGCTGAAGTGGAAGGGAATCCAAATCATCCACTCACACAAAATTCTGAGTCTATCTTTTTTTGAGAATATCAGGCTGGCTAGTCTCCGCCCGAGAAATTGTCCTGCGTTGCTGAGGGGACTGTGAACCTCAACCATAACAGGTGTTTGGTACCGAATTATGCCTGTTGGGAAGAAATTACTTGTTTGCCCTCTCACTGTAGTTGAAGCAACAGATGCAGACCATGTGCATGGCAAGGCAGATGCCAAGAATGTCCTGCTTCCACAGCATCAAGAAGAGGGATTCAATGGACCTTGCATTGAGCTCAACGTTATGTGATGATTTAGTTGTGTCATGCTCTGTTGGTAGCTGAATGTGATGATGGCACCTAGGTTATTGAATTCACCTAACTCAAATGTATACCTATTGCAGATGAGGGTTTATAAGATGGAAATGCTTACTTGTGTGCTGATCAAGTTGTTGGTGGTTTCCCAGAACATGGTGACAACGACTTTGAGGAGAGGAAAGCACCAACTGACAAGGACTCTACCGATGAAGAATATGAGGATGGCATTAACCAAGAAGATGATGGCACTAGCATTGACAATGATGACACATTATAACGCCAGCAGCAGCAACAACAACAGTCACCACAAGACCACCACTATCCTTTAACCAATGGAGCATAGCAGCTAAGCAGGAGTAGCTCAGAAGTCAAGCAGCCTAGAAATGTATAGCAGGAGCAGGTACTCTTGTGTTGTAGGCTGGCTACAAGCTAGATGCTACCCCTCCTTGTTTGACTAGGCCCCGCTGTAGTTTGTCTGTGCGGGAGCTGGCTAGAAGCTGCATGCTATCTTTCCTTGTTTGACTAGGCCCCGCATTAGTTTGTCTGTGTGGGAGCTGGCTAGAAGCTGCATGCTACCCCTCCTTGTTTGACTAGGCCCCGCAGTAGTTTGCCTGTGCGGGCGCTGGCTAGAAGCTGCATGCTATCTTTCCTTGTTTGACCAGGTCCCGCACTAGTTTGGTTGTGCGGGAGCTGGCTAGAAGCCGCATGCTACCCCTCCTTGTTTGACTAGGCCCCGGACTTGTTTGTCTGTGTGGGAGCTGGCTAGAAGCTGCATGCTACCCCTCCTTGTTTGACTAGGCCCGCAGTAGTTTGTATGGGGGGTAGCTGGCTAGAAGCTGCATGCTACCCCTCCTTGTTTGACTAGGCCCCGGACTTGTTTGTCTGTGTGGGAGCTGGCTAGAAGCTGCATGCTAACCCTCCTTGTTTGACTAGGTCCCGCACTAGTTTGGTTGTGCGGGAGCTGGCTAGAAGCCGCATGCTACCCCTCCTTGTTTGACTAGGCCCCGGACTTGTTTGTCTGTGTGGGAGCTGGCTAGAAGCTGCATTCTACCCCTCCTTGTTTGACTAGGCCCGCAGTAGTTTGTATGGGGGGGAGCTGGCTAGAAGCTGCATGCTACCCCTCCTTGTTTGACTAGGCCCCGGACTTGTTTGTCTGTGTGGGAGCTGGCTAGAAGCTGCATGCTACCCCTCCTTGTTTGACTAGGCCCGCAGTAGTTTGTAGGGGGGGGGAGCTGGCTAGAAGCTGCATGCTACCCCTCCTTGTTTGACTAGGCCCCGGACTTGTTTGTCTGTGTGGGAGCTGGCTAGAAGCTGCATGCTACCCCTCCTTGTTTGACTAGGCCCGCAGTAGTTTGTAGGGGGGGGAGCTGGCTAGAAGCTGCATGCTACCCCTTCTTGTTTGACTAGGCCCCTCAGTAGTTTGTGTGCCACGGATTTCATCAAGGACCTGACGAGGAATTGGTCGGTGAAGGAGCACTGAAAAGTCGCTGTGCGGGCTTTCGTTGTGGTGCTTCCCTAAGACGAGGAATTAAGAAATGTAATTATGCAATTCCTAGGGAATTTCTGGAATGTATACTACGGTATCGTTTTTCCCCCAGCAAAACTGTAATCATGCAGAATCGTAAAAAACTGTTATTATTATTTTCATGTCCCCAAAGTGCTGACCCAGGAATGGGACCCAAACGATTATTAAAGTTGTGTGCAAAAACCTTAGGAAAATCACTGGCCTGATACATAGATGGTTTACAGATGCCTCTAACGTTGAATTCGTTAAGCGACTCAACTGTAACTACATGTGGTCTACTTTGTGTTTGTGCTTCCAAACCGGGGTGGAAAACCCTCGTAGTACGATGTGGCCACGGTGTCTGCATCCGCAGGCATCGGTGGTGATTATTTTTAATGAGGTGGTCCTACGGTGACTATAGCTAGCTCCGGCTTACGCTATGGGGTCCTTAACTCCACATCCTGTGAGTGACTTTATTACACGGATGTAACAATCTCAATTTCAATATGGTTTACAGAAGTCTCCAGCATTGAATTTGTACACGATCCATCCGTATAAATATATTGTTTACAGAAGTATCCAGCATTGAATTTGGAACAAAAGTCACCCGTATGAATATATATGTTTCATATGTCTCAAGCATTGCATTGTTCACACGAGTCCCCGTATGAATATATATGTTTCAGAAGTCTCCAGCTCTGAATTCGTTACACTACTCAGCCGTATATATAAATGGTTTACAGAAGTCTCCAGCATTGAATTCGTTACACGACTCAGCCGTATCTATAGATTGTTTGCAGAAGTCTCCAACGTTGAAGTTGTTTCACGAGTCACCCGTATGAATATTCATGCTTCAGAAGTCTCAAGCAGGAGTACAAAAAATCTTCTAACGACATGCCTAAAAAAACCGAGGAGCCGCTGCTTGCCGTCTTATGATCTTCAGCTGCTCAGTCTGGAACACAAATGTGGGCTGCTCCACTGCTGGGGTGGGGATGGGGTGGTTTGGAATGGGGGTGGAGGGAAGATACTTATTGCATGAGGTCCAAAGTGGTGCCAATGGACTGCCCTTGCCAAGGCCTACACATGGGTGGTCTCAGAATTTTCACTGGTGGTGGTGGGGTTGGGTGGGGGGTTGGGTGGGGGGCTGGGCTGGGCTGGGCTGGGCTGGGCTGGGCTGGGCTGGGCTGGCCTGGACTAGGGTTCGGGTATGTGTGTGGGGCTGTGTGGGTGGGTGGGTGGGGTCTGGGATGGGCTGGTGGGTGAGTGGGTGGGTGGGGAGGGGGAGGTAAATACTTATTGCATGAGGTCCAAAGTGGTGCAAATGGACTGCCCTTGCCAAGGCCTACTCATGGGTAGTCTCAGAATTTTCACTGGTGGTGGTGGGGTTGGGTGGGTGGGTGGGTGTGGGGGAGGGGCTGGGCTGGGCTGGGCTGGGGTTTGGGTATGGGTGTGGGGCTGTGTGGGTAGGTGGGTGGGGGCTGGGCTGGGCTGGTGAGGGTGGGGGTGGGTGGGTGGGGGGAGGGGGAGGTAAATACTTATTGCATGAGGTCCAGAGTGGTGCAAATGTACTGCCCTTACCAATGCCTACTCATGGGTCGTCTCAGAATTTCATTTAGAGACCTGAGTAAAAAGTTAGCAAAACACAAAGGAGGTCTGACTCCCCCCCCCCCCCCCCCCTCCTAAATGAGATGCTCAGAAAATCTGAAACAATGCTCAATAAAAAAGCAAATGTTCAAGTGTTATACTTCCTATACTCCGAATAAATCTATCGGCTTATTTCAATCTTTCGCAGAGGATGCTACCTCCAGTCTCCAGTATCGAATTTTTTACACGAGTCATCCGTATAAATTTGTTGTTGTTCTAAGATAGAGCGGGAGATTTTGACTCCCTTTACATTCAGCATCACTGTGCAGCTTGTCTAATTTAATCCTGTCAATTTTTATTACGGGGGAAGCCCCATCCTCCTCGCCTACCACCTCTGCTCTGGCCGCTCGACGCAGCTGTCTACACTGTGCAGCTCCAGAAAATTGAATGCAGCCATGCTTGAACTTCACATGGAGTGTGTCCATGTCACTACGCAACCGCAGGATAAAACATCTACCTTGCCTCTCTTCCGGGGAATGAGCATGAACGTCTAGACACTACCGTGGCTATGATGCTCAAGAGGCGGAAGGGTGATGGAGCGCCGCTTAGGTCTAGACCAGACGAGGAAGCGGGAAATTGAGTTTGCGGAACAGTGTCCACAGCTGCAGTCTTGTATTGAGCGAGTTCGGCGTCCAATTCGGCATCGGTGGCATAATCCCACAAGCCTTCCGTCGCCATGTTGCAGAGCGATGAAAGACGAAAAAGAAAAGTAGAATGAAGAAGGGGCGTCGAATGGAGAAGAAATTGTTAGAATGTCCCAGATTCTGTCTTGCTCGAAGATGATCTGTGATCCAAAAGTTCGGAAACTCCTGGCTAATGAAACTAGCAGGTCGGTTGAAGAAAGCAATACGCGTCAGTTGCGCGACCGTCGCCGGATCAATGCCGGACTGTGCCGGAAGGAGCCGGATATTTTGCGACCCATCCAGAGCCATCCAACCCACACCTCGGTCGATGGCCTGGATGGATTTTGGCTTTTGGATGGGTCGTCTGGATGGGTATTTCGTCAGTACATCCGTACAAATTCGAACCATCCAAAACCCCTATGGGAAGGTAAACACTGGCAGCCTGTTTCCAATCGAGGGTTAGGCCGGGTTATGGAGCATAACCGTCCTCGGCAATCGGAAACACTCGAAAATTTGTACTTCGCTCGACCGACTTGTACACGAGTTTCCGGCAAAATTTGATGACGTGCCGGTGCGGATCGGGGTTACCCATAACCGTGCCCCCCCCCCACGGTTAAGCGTAACCCCGATCCGCCTTGGTTCCACGCTGGCACTTTGACCGCAGCAGCGGTCACTTGCGGCCATAATGTGGTGAGCGCGAGCGCTGCAATCTTGTAGATCGCGCAGTCACGCGCGATCCCTTCAATTTCCTAGAAACTCTGACGCTCACCGCTATGGATTCGTCTGGTCAAGGTTTGTTTTTCAAGCAGAACCAGCATTGGGGCATCAACGAGCACCCTAGAAGCTTTTGGGATATGGTAACGAAATGGAAAAGGACAGGGCCAACGTCTTGGAGTCAGAACATGAACTCGAATTGCGAGACGGCTGCACGAAAGAAAGTCAAGCCGGCGAGTAAATAATTCAAACGCTTCCAAGCTGTCGAACAACTGATTTAACGATCACATAACCCAGATCTTCCCATAATCCAGATTTCAGGGACAATCGGAAACACTAAATTGTACAGCGGGGTTACGCGACAGGAAGCTGGCTAGAACACGGGTTACGAGTACTGCCGCACTACAGTTTGCGGGGTTATCCATAACCGTAACCTGGTCTTATGGAAACAGGCTGTGGATGGGTCGTCGGTTATCCGTACTTAACGACCCATCCAGACCCATCCTGCCCCAATGGGAATCCACCCTTATCATATGTGAGCGGTTGTTGGCCAGGAACCGCTCACATATGATCATATGAACGGCTCCCGACCTGGCACACGCGAAACACAAAGTCCCTCATAAATTTCTCCTCGCTGCACCATCCCGCTTCTCACTAACACATAAAAGGATAAACTCGCTCACAGAAACAGTCTGGAATCAAATTTCAACGAAAGCTGCCAGCTTGGCAACCAGTTTGACCCAGCCCAGCGCCCCGAGGCTGTAGTTATGTAACTACCACTAAAAACTGCCAACTTGGCACCCAGTTTGACCAGCCCAGCTCCCCGAGGCTGTAATTATGTAACCACCACTAAAAACTGCCAGCTTGGCAACCAGTTTGACCCAGCCCAGGGCGATGGCCAGCGCCCCGAGGCTGTAACCACCAGCCACCACTTAAAAAGCGCCCCGCGGGGTGGCGCAAAAACCAACAATGCACTGCCCGAGTTCTGATTCTTGTAACCTCAGCTTAGCAAAGGACAATTCCTAGGTGAAGTTCTTGGGCAGGGGGATGGCAGGAACGAAGCCCTTGACCATGGAGGATTCCAATTTTTTTTTTTTTTTTTTTTTTTAGTTGTGAAAGGATTTTCACCCCAGGAGGTGGGTCTCCCGACACAAACCAGCGACACGGAGGATTCAGTTCGAATGGTGGTGCCACTCCTACAATATGCAAAGTAGGCGCACTTAGGGTTGGTGAGAGATACCAACCCACGACCAAACGAACATTCACCACTACCCCTGTTGACCACGGCAGACAAGCTCCCTGCCATGGTCGTTAGAGGCGGAATCAAGGAGACATAACTAGAGAACCACCCGAGGGCAGAAATCCGACAGTACTTCCCTACAAGGTTTGCTTAGGGCCAGGACGCCAAAATACTGAGGAATCGAACCTCACCACCCCCTTCCTACTCTCGCAAGTAGGGTCGATACAGCAAGGGTACTGTGGATCACAAGGGATGTAGAACACACCACATTTGTAACTCAGCCTGCGTGTCCTGCGATCTAACGCCGCCCCCTAACCGCTAAGGCAAACCTCGGCAAGATAGGAAAAGAGCAATCTCTCGTGGAACTGTGGTCTGGGCGATTTTCACGCCCAGACCGGTCTATCTAGGCGAATTTCACGCCCAGACCAGGGTGGTGGTGGTGGTATGGGGGTGAGGGGTGTGTTGTGGAGGTATGGGTGGGTGGTAAGTTGTAAGGAGGGGTGTGTTGTGGTGGTAGGGGGGAGAGTGTGCGGTTTTGAGTGTGGTGGTGGGGGAGTGAGTGTGGGTTAGGTGGTGAAGAGGGAAGGTGTGAGTGTGTGTGTTTGGAGGGGGTGATTTACTGGCCCAGACCTGTCTAGGCGACTTGCACGCCCTAGCCAATGTTGTGGTGGTGGGGTGGGGGTGAGGGGTGCAATGTGAAGGTTGGTGGTGGTTTGTAGAAAGAACGTGCTGTGATAGGGGGGTGAGTGTGGGGTTATGGCAGTGTGGTGGGGGAGTGAGATTGTGGGTATGGTGGTAAAAAGGTGTGTGTGTGTGGGGGGGGGGGGGGGGGGGGGGGAGGGGGGGGGGAGTGTTTGGCGGAGTGCTTGTGAGGTTGAAGAGGTGTGATAGAGGGGGAAAGTGTGTGTAGGTGGAGCGTTAGGCTGTGGGCAAGGAATAAGGGTGGAGAAAAGAAGAAGTTGAAAAGAAACTTTGACCACAGGAGGAAGCATACCTAAGCATACCTTAGAAGGTCTAAATAGGAGGTGCCGGGAAAAGGGGGTGAAGGAGTAGGGCAGAAAAATCAATTCAACAGGAGCGAGGTACGAGCTCCACGGCAATCACGTCTTTAGGCGTGATTGCGGAAATTTCGCAAATCCTGAAGAGGGTGTGGGGGGATTGATGTGCGAATAATTGTGTAGACTGACAGCGCCGCGGTACAATGATGAGGGGTCCAGGCCAGGTCCACTACGTTCCAGCGTTCACTGCGAGGGATGGGGAGTATGGAGTTGCGAGAAATGAGGGAGATAAGGTCTGGTGGCCGGCGTTTAATGAGCCTGAAAACCAGTACAGACTGACAGCGCCGCGGTACAATGATGAGGGGTCCAGGCCAGGTCCACTGCGTTCCAGCGTTCACTGCGAGGGATGGGGAGTATGGAGTTGCGAGAAATGAGTGTTGGGTTTGTTCGTGCCCCGTCCCTGTAATATAATATAATACTACTCGACGTACCCCCGTTGACCTCCAGGGCGTCTGCGCACAGCATGTCGTGCCCCCCCCCCCCCCCCCCCCCCCCCCCCCCCCTCCCCTCCCCTCCCCTCCCCTCGCTTCGCCTCGCCTCGCCTCGCCTCCCATCGAACACACGAATCCCCCCCCCCCCCCCCCCCCCCCCCCCCCCCCCCCCCCCACCACCACCACCACCACCCCTCCCCCATCCATATACCCCCTGCCTGCCTGCCACAATCATTTATTAAGACGTCCACTTCCCTCCTTCCCAACCTATCGTCCCCCCCTTCTCCCCCTTTGTTCCCTCCCCCCCTCCCTTCCTCCCCCCCCCCCCCCCCCCTCCCTCCCCTCCCCTGTCTCGACCCCCCTTCCCTCCCCCAAAACACACATAATTCCCTATCTCTCCTTATCTCTCCCACTGCTTCCCTACCACTTCAGCTTTGGGCGTTAATCGTGAAAAAGACAAACGCGTGGTAAAGCATGCTGTGGGTTCAACCACTTGAATTCAATCCACCGACAACCTGCAAACCTGCGACCTTCTGCATCAATACCGACCTCGCTGAGGAAAACGGACCCGCGCAATCGCTAAGCTACATACCCGAAGCTTGTTCTTCGTGCGCATTCAACCAGTCGGGCCAGCAAAATCCAGTAAACTTGAACATTACATGAATTGGTTCATTCATTCTTTAACATGTAATGTAATGTATGTAATTCAACTGTGTCGCATGCTCGCTATCGCACGATTCGCAGTAATATACCGTAGTTCTCGATGCTGTAGGAGTAGGTTGCGGACATCAGATGAGCGGTGCAAGGTCTATAATGCTCTTCAGAACGGATTGGTCACGAAGGGCTTGAGACAGTCAAATAGCTAGCTGGCGATAGCCTTGCATTTGCTTTTTAGTTGTGAAAGGTTTTTCACCCCAGGAGGCATTGTCATCAACAGGCCATTGTTGACCGAAGACGATCCCGCTTCACAATATCCGGGAGGGGTCTTAAACCTAGTCCTGGAAATAAAATTGGCAAGATTGCGGCAAACAAGCATTTTTTTGCAAAGGCGATGTACAAGCGGGGAGAGATGGCACATCCAGTCAGAGCCTAATGTGCGAGCCTAATGGTGGCATCGCTCTCATTTCAGCCAGAGAGTCGGAGCTGGTATTTTGATTTGCTTGCTCGTCGAGCATTCTTTTAAGGCAGTTAGGGGGCGAGTGATGGTGGCGTGAAGACTTGTATTTTGTTGTAGACCGTATATAGATTGAAAAGATTGCCCAAAATGTGATATGGCAATGTAAGGTAGTGCAGAAGACTTTAGGGGAGGCGACGGGCAGTCACATGAACATCAGGATATCCCTCTACCTTTGGGCAGGGTTCTAATTTAGGAAGGGACACAGTCTCTTTACTTGGTGTATTTTCGAACTTAACATGTTTCAGTTCGAAAAAGTAACGTCCCCAAACCTGCCCCAAACGTAGATTTTGCAGTGCCCTTCTCTGTTACAACAACCAAAGAAAGACAACTATGCCCAGATTTATGCGCACACAATTAAGCGTGACCCAGACGTTAACCGATTACTTGACAATGCACTCCATAGCTCATCTATGGAAGATTCAGAGAAGGGGATTGCTAGTGCTATTGAACTAGCCATAAGCAAATGCACACCATGTCACAAACCTGTAGCTAAACGTAAGCACGGGCCCGTGAACGCATGGTATGGTGATGAATGCAATCGTGCTAGACAGGCAGCAAGCCAAGCAGAACATCAACATGGCTCTAGCTCTGACTTGGCTGGTTCTATGCACAAGGTGTTATTGTCCGATATACGTCGGACACTGAGTCGCCATAATGCATACCGGTACCTGGTCTCTCCAGGTCCCGAGTTGCCTGCCGCTAGGCCACAGGCTAGCTGTGGCCTACACGGGTCTGCAGGATCTTCCTGCAGACTCCCGTCTTCTATATAAGCGCACTCGTTGCGTGTATCTTCCTTCTACTTCAGTCTTCACTGTGTAACCAACAAAAGGTCATGGTCCCTGAACGCTAACCGAAGCAACGCCACTGCGCCTGTGCCAAGGACGATCTTCTGCCCTGCACAAGGTGATAGTTTTCCCTCAGACTAGCTCGACGGCTTGAGTACTGCTTTTTGCCCTGGATTGTCTGCGTGTTCACGTGAGAAATCTAACCTGCGCTGCCTCGCCTACTGCCCACACAACTCTCCCGTTGTCTCTACCATCCGTCCAAGACGAAACGTAGACGCAGTCCAGGAGTCTGAGTAGATCTTTGACGTGAGTTGCCAACTCATTAGATCATACACAGCGTTACCAATCCTTCGAGATTGGGATTGAGATTGCTTGTGCCGAGGAGATATTCAGCCCTGCACGCCATCGCAAGCCACCCACCCCCAACCACCCTCCCCTTCCGCTCACTGAATCCGTCACCCCTTACCCCCCCCCTGCTACTACCAACGCCACCTCCCCTTGCCTCCGAACACCCGACCAAGACTGAAGAACTGACAACCTTCGCAAGCCCCCCCCCCCCCCCCCCCCCCCCCCCAAATTCCTGCTCTGAGCTCAACTCCGACATCTTTGTCTACACTGCTCGGAGCTCTCCATTTCCTCCTGTCCAAGACCGTCATTCCCATTCTCTACTTAGTTCGTGTAGAGATCTCCATTTCTCCCCTCCTCATCCCTGCTCTAAGCTCCCCTTCGCCACCTTAGCTACCCTGCTCGAACCGAGCTCTACGTCTCCCTCTGCTCCTTCTCCAGCCCCCCCCCCCCCCCCCCCCCCCCCCCCTATCCTTCGTAACCTGCTACAATCATCACATTCCGGCTGTGATAGCCACTACAGCCAGAATGGGGGGAATCTTCTGATCATTGCGGACGCTACTATCGCTGGACTTCGCTTCAGCCGTCCTCTAATCTTTGCGCATCATGATCTTTGATGGAGAGGGCTTCGACTTTTGGGACATCTTCATTGACGACAAGCTTCTGCCTCCTTACAGTCCCTGGCTAGGTAATCGCCTAGGGCTACTATGTCATGAGATCGCCAGCTCCATGAAAATCATTAATGAGCATCTGTCCCCTGGCATTGAACATATGCTGAAAAGCAAGAATATCTCTAGTCCCAACCACACTATGTGGTACTTGAGAGCCTTTTATGGCAATAAGTCCCAGCCACAGATTGTGTTACAAATAGCCATGATGATAGTGATGCTACAGCCCCTACACCCCAGCCTGCCAGCATATATGCCACGTCTAGGACTGCCCCTGCCCCTAGGACTGTCCGTGCCTCTAGGACTGTCCCTACCCTTAGGAAGGCCCCTAGGACTGTTCCTGCCCCTAGGACTGTTCCTGCCCCTAAGACTGTCCCTGCCTCTAGGACTGTCCCTACCCTTAGGAAGGCCCTTAGGACTGTTCCTGCCCCTAGGACTGTTCCTGCCCCTAGGACTGTCCCTGCCCGTAAAGTAAACCCTGCCCCAAACCCCATTATCTCAGAGTTGAACTATACAATCCAAGCCCAAAACCATGAGATCCAAGAACAAAACCATACAATCCAAAACTTGGAACGTCAGATCTATGACATGGAATATGAGACTAGAATGCAGCAACTCCATGATAAATGGGTAAGAGAATTCTTCCCCACCTCCACACTCTGGACCCACTGGGGCATACCTACTGATCTTGCTATTCGCGTGCATGAGGCAACCATACATGTACCATGCACCCTCACCTGCTGATGCAATGCCATCCTTATCTGTCGACAACCATGTTCCAGCACTACACACATCACATGCTGCAGCACTATGTGTCCCTGTCGAGGACACATCTGTCCACTCTGCCCCCCCACACACAGCAGCTCCTGATGGGTGCAGTTCCCTCCATGATCCTCACTTGCATGGGGGGAACCTGATTGATAGACCAGATTGGATAGTCCCAGCAGATGCAAATGCAGACCCAGGTAGTGAATCAAACCAACCTCTCCAACTTATCTGCTTACAACCACCACCAGGTTTCCCAGCAATACCCCTAGACTGGTCACTAGTCCAAGATCTACCATCCACATGGACGGAGTTCTGCATTGCAGCTGGTTTCCACAACTCACCACCACTCCAACCACGGACACCTGGCATTACACATGCACCTGCACACACACCTGCACACTCATCTGCAGCTTCTGCTGATCCTCACTTGCATGGGGGGAACCTTAGTGCATATGCAAGTACATCCAGCACACGTGTTGGAGACACACCCATACTCACTGTCCACGCCACTACCTATGCAAGTACATCTAGCACACGTGACAGCGACAACACACACACATCCACATCCACATCCACATCCACTGAGCATGTCACAACGCCTCCCACTCCCACTGATGCTCTGGTTGAACTCGTCATCATCAACCACCCCTTCATCACCTCTGCCTTCCATGGTACTTTCTCCCTGCCCTGGCCCCACTCCCATAATAGGACAACCAAGGCGCCACACACCCTGGTGGGCATAGGATAAATGCTAAGCTTGTGAGCGATACCCTCGCTTGTGGACATAGTATAAATGATAACCTTGTGAGGGGATGTCAACAGCTGAACTCTGAACGGGGGGTATGAACTGATCTGACAACCTCTTGCTCCACTGATATCAGCATTATGATCTGATCTGCACACTGATCTGCCGCTGATCTGCATTATGATCTGATCTGCACACTGATCTGCATAAATCGCAGTACCGCTATTTTATGCAGACCACCATGCAATGGTCACATTGACCCTCATGCACATGCAGATCCCCAGCACTTGTGAGCGATACCCTCGCTTGCTGAATACATCTGCATGTCACATAATTGTCTTTGAACTGATCTGCAGCCACTCTGATAGACAGCTTCCCTGATCTGCAGCCGCCATGATCTGCAGCTTCCCTGATCTGCAGCCATCCCAGTCTTTTCTGCGGCAGTCATGGTTACACTCACCTCATATGAATGTCACAGCAATTCCTACCCACCTGGCACCTCCCTAGTAGAGTCCGATTGATTTCCCCAGCAGCTCCCTAGAAGTACGCAAATGACCTGCAGCTCCCCAGCAGGCCCTACAAGCCCTCTACCTTCTCAACGGCTCCTAGCGACATGGCGTCAACTCTAGCAACATGGCAGCCAAGCTACTAACCCTGGATGACTTCCCAGCACCTGGCATTTAAATGTGCCCCCTGCTTGTCATTTTTTTTTTTAAAAGTGAACACTCTAGGAATTTAAATCCTGTCCTGCCATGTACTAACATAGCAGTTTGACTAGTTTTCTTGCCGACCTGGCCCTCTAGTTACATGCTGTTTTCAATTGACTTCTCAGCATGTATCTCCCCTCTGGAAGACAGTTGTATTTACTGTCAAGCCTACCTTCTTATATCTTATAAACGATACTGAAAGTACCTCACCCTATCCTTCCATCTGGACGGATAGTTGTAACGGTACAGAACCCTTCACGGGTACTCTGGCCTTCCAGCAAGGCATACGGGTACACCTTACCCGTAAGCCACGTGACGAACGCACATAATACAGTACCTGAGATCTGGGTTCTGCTCTAAGGGGTTTAATACCTACGCCACCAAAACGGTGGTTGGGAGTTTGGTTTGTTTGTCCTCGACACACCCCTGATGTAATGGGGTTTTTTGCTTTGTGGGTGCTTTTTCTTTTTGTTTAAAGCACAGAGTCTCATACACCCTCGCGGTGTCAAGTAGACTTTAACATGTAATGTAATGTAATGTAAGTACCATACCCATGTACTGCCTCATCTCTCACAACGCACACGTTGCGTACATAGACACGAGCTACTCGGGAAGAACCCTTCTACTCCTTCACGAAGACGTTCTACCCGATCAACTCTACATCCCCTACTTAGGTAACACCCTACTGTTCTGCTAGCTTACGCATATCGACTTACACCTAAACATACATCACGTAGACTGTTCCACTAGACTAACCCCCCAGGCTGCTAAGTGCATCCTGAGCTGTTACACTGGTAGCGGAGCTGGTTTCGTTCCTTAGGGACCTCACGCATACACATACGCACGCATACGATTTTTTCTTCGAATTAATCGCACCCGCCAGGACATCCTGTCGGCTTTCTGGCATTTGCTGCTCGCTGTTCCTGCTCTTCCCTGTTGGCTTCGAGTGCTCGTAGCGCCTGTTAGGTTCTCGCAGGGACTGTCCTGTGCAGCTCGACACGCCATAGGCCGCCTGCGACCTGTCTTGCATGGGCATCTTTTCCTAGCCTGCCCTACCCCTGTATGGCCTACGCGCTCGATTCTTGCTTTCACGACCTGCCCTTTTGGTCATAGCTTATTAAGCTCCATTCCCGAGCATCCTGAGCGGGGTTTGATCAATTGGACAGCATCGGCTCCATTTGCCACCTAGGCCGTACTTGCTTTAATTAGCGTACTTCCGAGCCTGTCCTGCGACTCTTCCTGCTTGCTGCATCATCTTTTGTTGCTTTGCACCTGCACGTTTGCTCATCCTGTCGCGCTTTTCGGTTCGTCGTTGTCCTTCCTGGTTGCCCTGTGATACGTGCCTTGGCAGTGCTTTTATCCCTCATCGTATTCTGGACGAACGCGTCATACACAGTTACGCTTGAGGCATTATCAGCTCGTTACGCTCGCGAAATTTACTAGTCCCTGTGGCAGGTGAATTTTGGCATCCTGAAGTTGCGAGTAATTCTCCCTCTCTCGCCCACCACTCATTCCTGTCCAGCCTACTGACTTGTTCTGTTGCTTGCGCAGAATGGCATCCCAAAAAACCACCAAGGTAAACGACGACGCGGCTGACCAGCCTACGATTTTGGTGGTCGACACCAATCCTGAAGGGATGGCGTCTTCTGACACTGAGCCCGACACTGAGCTCGGTGCTACGCTGGATGAGTCCGCATCTGCCGACGCGCGGCCCTCTGTCTCAGTCGGTACGCTGCAGCCGCTGGTTGCCGGCTTCACTGGTCTGGCGGCACCCTCGGACGCACCGCCCGCTGCCCCGCCTCTGCGCGCGGGCATGGCCCCGACGACTACGACGACGACGCCGCTGGCTCAGCCTTGCCCCGAGGAGCTCAGCGCTCGCTATGCAGCGGGCGCGGAGCGCAGGCGGCATCAGCATATGTCTGACCACCTGATCGCGGCGGAGCAAATTGGGCAACTCCGCGCGCAACTCGAGCAGGCCTCCATCGCCAACTCGGCCCTTACCGAGCAGTTCATGGCGAAGGTCGCCGCTAAGGACGCCGAAGTCGCTGACTTAGTACAGCGCCTCGCCGTCTCCAGCGCGGCTACCGAGGCCGCATTGGCCAATGGCGATCCTACTGAGAGGCAAGAGCTGTTAAACAGCCACTACTTCCTCGGCAAGGATCTGGCCAACTGTCGCAAGGCATTGTCCGACCTCCAGGCCGCTTTCACTGGGGCCGCGGCGATCGCCAAGGCCGCCATGGATGTGTTGACCACAGAGCTAGGGGCTAAGGAGACCGCGCTCGAGGCTACACAGGCCAACCTTGCTCAAACTCAAGCAGGTGAGCATAGTTTGACGCCTGACGAATATCGAACAAACCTGCCTTTCTCGGTTTGCAATCCATTTGATCATATTAAGGACTCACCTTCCCGCTTGGGTACACCTCCCAATGTTTTGCCCGTGAATCGCACACTGTTTCCCGCTCTGCCGACGCCATTGTCTAACTCGCCACGTCTTTCCCCCCATGCAGAGCTCACCCCCGTCCTCGCTGAGAACGCTCGCTTGACTGAGGTCGTCGCGCAGCTGAATCGCGAGAAAATTGCCTACGGTACGCGCCCAATGGCTGCTCCCGCGGCTGCCTCTTCCGCCGCCATTACCCACGCGGATGTCATGGCCATGATCGCGCCGCACCAATCTACTGTGCCGCGCTACGAGACGGTGCCGATGGACACTGAGGACCCTGGCGGTTCTTCCAGCGGCGCCCGCTACGTTGGTTGTGGGAACGGCATGACGGTCGGGCGCAAGCATGCGCTTCCTCAGGCCGCTCGTGAGGACGACGACGCCGCTCAGGAGGCCATCGCTGCGCGCAAGCAGGCGTTTCTGCGCGGCCGCGAGATCAAGGCGTCGCCCACATATGCCAAGGCTGCGAAGTCGGATGGTCTTCTCTATTACCACTCCGCGGACCACCCTGTCGCGCCTTATGCCGACGCCAAGTTGGCGGTGCATATGAACGCTTACGCTGACATGCTCCTCCTTGAGTGCGATCCCGAGAACATCGTGGACGCGCTGCAGCAGGTTGATGATCTCCGCGACAGCATGACCCGTTTGTACACGGCGTCCAAGATGCGAAAGCAAAGGTGGATGGAATGGATGCCTTTGAACATCAAAGACATCGCCGACAAGGACGCCGCCCTCAAGGGCACTAAGCTGAAGCTCCACTACCCGGCGGCGGAGGCCAATGACGACATGATGGATGAGACGCTGCCTCGTGCACCTGACAGGCAGGTGCGGGTTGCGGGGAATTCAGGGTTGTTTGATAAACTAGCTGTCGCTCAGGTAGCCCCGGCGTTTGAGCCAGAACCCTTTCGCCTCCCCGACGTCTATGCCCCTTCGGGTGGCCTTACTGGCAAAATGCAACGTGGTTCGATCCCGCGGGGGGGCGCTACCCCTTCCCCGCCGACAGCACCTACCGCCGCTCACTCACCACCCGACGGCCCCTTTTTGGTCTCCGACCACTCGTCATCGGGCCACGACTTAGCCGATTCCCCAGGTTCGCCCCTCCAGGTTCCACCTGTCGACCCGACCTCTAATCGCGCTCCTTGGGCTAATCAGCCCGAGCACCCAACGACGCCCGCAGTACCTACGGTGGCTTCCCCGGCCGATGTTCGCCCTCGTGCAAAGCGCGCAGCTACGCTGCCCGCAGACACCCCTTCTCCGACGCGACAGGTTCGCGAGGGCACACACCTGGCCCCGGCAGGCCCACCAGGTGAGCCCGTCTCGCTCCCGCCAATCACCCCTCCTCCCGATAACTGCGCCACTCGTCACTCTGATCACGACAATGGGCTCGCCAAGCGTGTTACTGAAATGAGAAAGGAACTACGTCTCATTGAACACAAACTGTCGGACAGATGCACTAGGGCTAAGTTGCGCCGATGGGTATTCAATGTGGCCACGATCATGGAGCTCCAGTTCGCCGACGGTTACCTTGGTCCGTTCGAGCGCATTGTTCCACATCTGTCGGGCGCATTCACTGGCCAACTCCGCATCACTTACGACGAGGCATGGGCTAGCGATGAGTTGGACGGGTTAGATTTCATGGGAATCGTCGCATGGGCGGAGTCGCTCCTCCTGCCCGAGCTATTAACGGAATCACACGTCGCTCTCACCAAACTACACGAAGGTGGCTTCCGCCAAGATACTCGATCCTTGCAGAATTATTACCACGCCATCAAGTCGGAATTTCGCAAAGTCCCCGATCTCATCGATCGCGAAAAGTTAAACTTGTTTCGCACAGGACTCTCCGATGAACTCCGCGCCGGTGCACACTCTCGGCGCGAGTCTGGTACTATGTTCGAAACGATGGAGGATTTGTTCCGCTATCTGCAATTGGACGAAGCGAGGAAAGTTGTCGCCGCTCGTGGCAAGTCCTTGACGGACAAGCACGATCGCCATCAGAGGGGAGGTTACGCTAACCAGAAGTCGAGGTATCCATTCAAGCGCCCCGCTGATACTAAATACCCGGGTAAGGACCTTGCATTCAATCGCGTCCAATTTACCAACTCACCCCCCTCCGATTCTGACCCTGATTCTTTCCCTTCGCAGGGAGTAGCCACCGACGACGGCGGGGAGATGAACTCTCGCCCAGCCAAGAGCCCCAAGCTGGCGGCAAACAGTAGTCGCAACCCGGCCGGTGGCCGAGGTGGTGGAGGACGTAGTGCGACGCAGCCGGCGCACAACGGCAAGCTGGGTGGATCGCCAAGGCCGCAGGTCCTCAGTTTGCAAGGTGCTGATTGCACGTTCGGGAAAGGCTCTATTAGCCGCGGCGCGGGCCGTGGTGGTCGCGGAGGATACGGACAGGGTGCGGGTCGGGGCCGTTCACAGCCCAGCGGGCCGCGGACCCCCGACTTTTCGGGTCAAGACCCCCAAAACGCCATGCATATGAACAAGTCGGTCAGCGTCGGGCAGACCATCTGGCTTCAGAATGGTGCTCGCTGCTTCTTCTGCTTCCGCTACATGAGGACATGTGTGCGGTTGCTGAATGCTGACGGACGCTGCCGCTCGCGGGACTTGCCTAACTGGCCGGCCCTCAATGAGACTACGTGTCCCGACTGGGCCCTTGATGGCAACGGTCCCATCCCGATTTGGGAATAGGAACCGGCCGGTCAGGTATTGACAAGCCTGGATCGTGAAATTAGCGGCGATAAAGTAGTAGTAGTCGAGCCACTTGAGCTCTTGTTACAAGTTCAAGAGGAACTATTTTCTAACTTGGGCTTAACCCCAACCATTGATGTAACTTCTACTAATGCCTTGTCGTCCCCTTGTCCACTGAAGTTCTCTACGGAGTTTGGCATGCGTGTCTCCATCGCAAACGAGTTCATATACGCTCACCCCATTCCGGAAGACGTCGTGTCGGTGTTAGAACACTATTGGGAATGCAAAAACGATGCACCCTTCGACACATCCGGTATGTTCATCCTCCCAAAAAACGCAAGTAACGATAAACATGTCTCCAGTCTCCTCCAAGGTATGGAGTTATTCAAGGAGTATCAATCGTTCGATATCCATATGAAACCCCGCCCCAAGGGGTCACCTTCAAATAAAGTAGCCATCCAAGTATGGTATGACTCCGAACGGGCCGTCCAAATCAAAAAGGATTGGCATGTGATCAACGACGTGACCAAGGCAGTATACTTTGGCCCCGCACCTGAGGAGGGCATCCCCAGTCCGGTTGAAACCCGTCGAAAAAAACACTGGTGGTCGGAGGCATTGGATCCCAAAGTTCGCGTTAAACAAATCGCTGCCAGACGGTCAACGAAGTGCATCCGTCGCAATCACGCGCAACGAAATACAAATACTTCCCCCGTGCTCATGACGCGAGCCAATCGGGTATACGAAGTCAACTCCGCTGCTGCCCCCGATATGCTATTCAACGCCCGATCAGGAGCGAAGCAATTGCTCACATTGGCAGACTCAGGCGCGACAGGTTGTCTTATGGAAAAGCAAACAGCTGAAGATCTCGGTTTGCACATCCGCCCTTGGGAAAACGAACGCGACGGATTCACTTGCGCTAACGACGGGCTTATCAAAGTCCGCGGGACGGTCACGCTCCCTATCCACATACAACGATATGTTGGCAAAGTGTTCGTCCATGTCGTCGACAAACTTCCTGGATGGAGGATTAGACCTATCAGTTAGTCCGTGAGACAGCAGGGGTGTAACCCACGCCAATCCTGTCGGCCGACCGTGTTGAACTCTTTCCATGATTTTGATTGTGCAGTAGGCGGAGAGAGATGGGAAGGAAGATGGGCTTGGGGGTTCGGTTAGTTACAAGAAAGAGAGGCATAGGTATCTAAAAAAAGATAACAAGAGGGCAGTTATATATCTAATTAGGCTGGTTACCGGAGTTTAGGGGATGTGATTCTTCGCTTGACTGGAGTTAGCTGTAGTGTATGTAGAGCTGTAGTGTGGAGGGGCAGTCAGCAAGTCAGTGAGTTAGTGAGTCAGTGACTCAGTGTGTCAGTGTGTCATCGAAAAATCCTTTCACAACTAAAAAAAAAAAAAAAAAAAATCGAGTCAGTGAGTCAGAGAGTCAGTGAGTCAATCAGTAAGTGAGCCAGTGACTCAATGCGTTAGTGAGTCAATCAATCATCAGTGAGTCCGTGAGACAATCAGTCAGTGAGTCTGTGAGACAATCAGTCAGTGAGTATGTGAGACAGTGCTTAAATTATTCAGTGAGCCAGTGAGTCTGTGAGTCTGTGAGTTAGTGAGTCAGTGAGTCAGTGAGTCAATGAGTCAGTGATTCAGTGTGTTAGTGTGTCATTGAGTCATTGAGTCAGTGAGTCAATGAGTCAGTGAGTCAATCAGTTAGTGAGTCAGTGACTCAATGAGTCAGTGAGTCAATCAATCAGAGAGTCAGTGAGACAATGAGTCAGTGAGTAAGTGAGACAATGATTCAGTGAGTCAGTGAGTGAGTGACTCAATCAGTCAGTGATTCAGCGAGTCTGTGAGTAAGTGAGTCTGTGAGCCTGTAAGTTAGTGAGTCGGTGAGTTAGTGAGTCAGTGAATCAGTGAGTCAGCGTGTCAATGTGTCATTGATTCATTGAGTCAGTGAGTCAATGCGTCAATCAGTCAGTGAGTCAGTGACCCAATGAGTCAGTGAGTCAATCAATCAGTGAGTCAGTGAGACAATGAGTCAGTGTGTCAGTGAGACAGTGATTCAGTGATCCAGTGAGTCAGTGAGCCAGTGGGAGAGTGACTCAATCAGTCAGTGATTCAGTAAGTCTGTGGGTAAGTGAGTCTGTGAGTCAGTGAGTCAGTGAGTCTGTGAGTTAGTGAGGCAATGAGTCAGTGAGTTTGTGAGTCAGTGAATTAGTGATTCAGTGTGTCAATGTGTCATTGCGTTAGTGCGTCAGTGAGTTAGTGAGTCAATCAGTCAGTGAGGCAGTGATTCAATCAGTTAATCAGTCAATCAGTCAGTGAGACATTGATTCAGTGATTTAGTGATTCTGTGAGTCAGTTCCTATAATAAGCCCACGGACCCCACCCCAGGGCCGTGCGTGTGCGTGACTGCGTGTGCGTGTGCGTGTGCGTGTGCGTGTGCGTGTGCGTGTGCGTGTGCGTGTGCGTGTGCGTGTGCGTGTGCGTGTGCGTGTGCGGGGGCAGGGGCAGGGGCGGGGGCCCACCGGGCGGGGGTAGGAGCAAGCCACGCCACCTGCCGCTGGCCAAAAACCCGTTCAGTAGGACGGGACGTACCGTTCACGTCTGGGCTGGGCCCAAACGTGAAGTACCTTGTAAAATTCCTTAAAATCAACCAGACTCCTGACTGGTCTCATTTTTCTTGTATCAAATTCTTAAAAATAAAGCCAATCTACTCATGTGCATAGCATGAACGTTCAGCACTGCTAAAAATCCAACAACCCTTCAAAAACTCTCATTTTCGTCACTTTTTAGCCAACAAAGCTGCAACATCCATCGATTCCATGAAATTCAATTACATCAAATTTAATTTAATTTAATCCTATTCGAATTGACAAAAAATAAAGCAATAGCATACATCCAAATCACGTGAATTAAATTAAAATGAAATGAATAAAATTGAATTAAAATAAAACAACATTCAATACCGGTACAATTAAAATAAACTGAATTAAAATAAACTGAATTGAGGATTCAATTAATTTCATTCGGGACGCGCCACCAGGCGCCCTTAATCAGTCAGTGAGTGAGTGTCTCAATCAGTCAGTGATTCAGTGAGCCTATGAGTCTGTGAGTCTGTGAGTTAGTGAGTCAGTGAGTCAGTGAGTCATGACTAACTGATCAGTGAGTCAGTGAGTCAGTTAGTCGATGAGTCATTTAGTGAGTCAGTGAGTCAGTGAGTCAGTGAGTCGGTGAGTAAATCAGTCAGTAAGTTAGAGAGTCAATGAGTTAGAGAGTCAGTGAGTCAATCAGTCAGTGAGTTAGTGAGTTAGAGAGTCAGTCAGTCAATCAGTCAGTGAGTCAGTGATTCAGTGAGCCAGTGAGTCATTGAGTCATTGAGTCAGAGAGTCAGCGAGCCAGTGAGCCAGTGAGTTAGTGAGTCAGTGGGTCAGTGAGTCAGTGAGTTAGAGAGTCAGTGAGTCAATGAGTCAGTGAGTCAATCAGTCAGTGAGCCAGTGAGCCAGAGAGTCAGTGAGACAGTGAGTCAATCATTCAGGGAGCTAGTGAGCTAGTGAGCCAGTGTGTCAGTGAGTCATTGAGTTAGTAAGTCGGTGAGTCAATCAGTTAGGGAGTCAGTGAGTCAGTGAGTCTTGACTTGGAATTAATGGGTTTTGGGTACAGGGTACTATGTTTTACGAAGCTAAGTTCCGAATTCTCCGTGATTTGGGGAGAATTCGTACCAATTTGGGATGAATCCAGTTCGTAATTTGCTACATAGGCTTCGTAAAATGCTTTGGGGATGAATCCAGTTCGTAAATTGATCATAGGCTTCGTAACAGGCTATGGGGATTCTCGATCTACGAACCCCCCCTCGTAATTTGCTATTTGGGCTTCGTAAAATGCTTTAGATGATAGACAATACTTTACTAAGGGTCCTCATGACATATTACGAGGGGGGGTTGTAGATTTTCACTTTACGATACCTGTCTGAAAATTAGCAAGTTCGTAAAATGCTGTTTTATTCATAGTGGGAGGATTAGACCTAATCCTCGGGTCCGACTGGATGCGCGACGAAAAGGCCGTCCTAGACTACGATCGCATGACATTGTCGCTCAAACGGTACGGCTGCTGTTTAACACCTGTAAACAGGCAGCGGGACGAAACGGCTCATTCCTTCTTCACTATGGCGCTTTCGGGCAAGTCAACTAATGACCCGGTCATTACGGGTCGCAAGGCAGCAAAGCTTTTAAAGGCTGGCGCTAACCATGTCATGGTCAATGTGCGCGAATCCCGAGCGGATTTACCGGCGTCTAACGTCACTGCCGATGAACGGGCGAAACTGCTGACAAAATTACTGCCGTCCGACGGGCCCTTACCTGGTCCCCCGGTGGCAAGCATGGATTTCGAAAATTGGATCCGCGACAACATCCTTGACCACGACGATAAGACGCTCATCTCGGCCAGCGACCTGCGCGCTCTCCTATGGAAGTATCGCAAGGTCTTCAACAATTTGCCTATGGGGACTCCTAACCATCGAGTGATACCTCACGTCATCAAAACGCAAGACAATGCTTACGCGCCATATCGCAGAAATCGTCGCATGAGTCCAGCCGAGACCTTACTCTGTGAGGAATACGTCTCCGACCTGTTGCAGCAAGGATTCATCGCCCCGAGCTCGTCCCCGTACGGCGCGCCGATTATGATCATAGCGAAACCGGGTGGAACGGGATACCGAGTGGTTTGCGATTGGCGAGCGCTCAACAACATCACGATTAAAAATAGGTATCCCCTTCCCCGTATTGACGAAACCATTGATCGTCTAGGTGGAGCTACGTTGTTCAGTTCCCTAGACCTCACGTCTGGTTATTACCAAATACGCATTTCGGACGAGGACGCGCCGAAGACTGCGTTCACTACCCCGATGGGTCAGTTTGAATTTAAAGTCCTAGGGATGGGTTTGGCGAACGCGCCGGCCACATTCCAAGCGGTCATGAACCAAATATTCGCGCCATACTTGCACAAGGTCGTCGTGGTCTACTTAGACGATATCTTGGTTAACGGACGCACTCCGGCGGAGCACTTGGCCAATTTGGCCACGGTTCTCCAGGTCCTCCAAGACAACGAATTCTACGCGAAACTCTCCAAATGTTCCTTCAACAAAACAGAGGTTAAATTCCTGGGTCATTACATTGGACGCGACGGAATTAAAGTTGATCCGAGAAAAGTTAGCACAGTCCGTGACTGGCCTACTCCGGAAACTGCGAAAGAAATCGGCTCTTTCCTCGGGTTGTGCAATTATTTTCGCAAATTTATCCAAGGCTATTCGTCTCTCGCTGCCCCTCTTCAAACCTTGTCTAACATCAAGGGTGAACTAGGCACCTTGTTCAAACAAGAACATCTCGTCTCATTCGAAGGCCTCAAGGCAGCTCTGCTATCCGCTCCAGTCCTCGCGCTGCCGGATTTTAGCAAACCTTTCGAAGTCATTACCGACGCATCTTTGCTTGGTACGGGCGCGGTGCTCTTACAAGATAAACACCCCATCGCCTTCGCCAGCAAGAAGTATATCCCAGCGGAGCTGAATTATACAACGACGGAACAAGAGATGCTAGCGATCGTCCACGCATTAACAGAGTGGCGATGCTACCTCGAGGGTTCCCACCTGACATTGGTCACTGATCACAATCCGCTCACGTATTTTGACACCAAGGCGGTCCTTTCGCGACGCATGGGCCGATGGCAAGAGGACCTGGCGCCCTTTAGCTATACTTGGGAGTATCGCGCGGGTCGCAATAATATGGCAGACCCGGTCAGTCGCAATCCTAACCTCTCTGCCCCCGCCGACGTCGCGGTTGCGCACCAGCTGTTAGTTTTCTCTCTCTTGGTCAGCGAATGCAGGCCTCGATCGAGAAAGCAGCGCCCTATTGCAGTCGGTCCCGCGGTCGTGGATATCCTTCCCCGCCCACCGACTGTCCTCCCCGTACCTTCGGTTCCGGTCAAGGAAACGCGACGACGCAGTCGGCATACGCCCGCTGCGTCGACTCCCTCCTCTTCGTCCATCATGGATCGAATTTTGGCTGGATACAAACGAGACTCGAACTTCATGCCGGGCTGCAAGCGCCTCCGCGATAAGTTTTCCAGGAACGGTTACTGGTTCAAGAAGAACAAGTACGGACGCGAGTTTTTGTGTGTCCCCCTCGACGCAGCCCTTCGCCTGGACATTATCCGCGAAAGCTCACGACCCTATGTACAATGGCCATTGCGGTCGCACCAAGACATTGGAGTTGGTCACCCGCACTTTTACTTGGGCCAAAGTCACGGCAGATGTTACTGCCTTCGTCCAACAATGCCATAAGTGCCAAACGAACAAGCCCGGAAACGCAAAGCCTAACGGTACCATGGTTCACGTGGAAATTCCTGAGAAATTCTGGGAGTGTGTCTCCACGGACCTCATCACGGCGCTCCCGCCTACGTCTTCTGGCCATGATGCCATCGCGGTATTCGTCGACAAACTATCGAAAATGGTTCATGTCGAACCTTGTCATACTACGATAAACGCAGAGGAATTCGCTTCCCTATACCTGAATCGTGCCATCCGCTATCATGGTATCCCAAAGAAACTCCTGAGTAATCGCGATGCGCGATTCACCGGGCATTTCGGCGTGGCTCTCCATCGATTAATGGGCACGCGACAAGCGTTTTCGACTGCGTTTCATCCTCAAACTGACGGTCAGACGGAACGCATGAACCGAGTCATCGAGGACATGATTCGCCACTACGTGGGGCCATACCACGACGATTGGGATAAGTCCTTGGCGCTGGTGGAATTTGCAATCAACAATTCCTACCAAGAGTCCATTCAGAACACCCCATTTTGGGCGTACCTTGGTTACGACCCTACGACGCCGCTTAAAGCTGAGGTCGAATCAAAATGTCCGGCTGCAAACAATTGGTGGGCCGATCATATTGAACGACAAGATCAATGCAAGGCATGCATGCAAGCCGCTCAAGATCGGCAGAAAGCCCATTACGATAAGCGACGAACGGAGGTATTCTTCAACCTTGGTCATAAAGTTCTCTTGTCCACCCGCAATATGAAGTTCAAAGCAACGGGTTGACCAAAAATTACGCCTCGTTTTGTTGGCCCCTATACGATTACGGAATGCATTGGTCCACGCAACGAGGTCACCGGAGTCGTCCGGCAAGTCACGGCGTGCCGCTTGGCTTTGCCCAAGATGATGCGCATCCACCCCGTGTTTCACGTGGGTTTGATAAAGCATTGGCGCTCCGATGGCGTTGTCCATGTTGGACAACCGCTGGAGTTTGACTCCGACGGCGCTCCGATTTGGAATATCCAATGCATCATGCGCGAGAAATCGCGTGTCATAGGCACTTCCAGCAAACGACGTCTCGAATACTTGGTCCGATGGCAAGACTTCGGTATTGAGCAAGACACTTGGGAACTCGCCAAGGCGGTCAAGAAAAGTGCGCCTCACATCGTCGATGCATGGAAATCACGTGTTACGCCCGTTATGTCCCGACGTACGTCAAAGAAACGGGCCCATCACCAACCCATCGCACTCGACGCATACGACACGGCGGTTAGATTGCTTTATTTATAAAGTTATCTTTCCCGGAGTACTCAAAAGGGATGTTAAATGGTTCTCTCCGAAACCAACTTGATTCATCAAGTATATTTTGAGCACGGCACATACGACACGACTGGTATTCACATCCCACTTTCTTACGATCAGATGCGGGGTCCGCATCTCTTCTGGAGGGGGGGGAGTGTAACGGTACAGAACCCTTCACGGGTACTCTGGCCTTCCAGCAAGGCATACGGGTACACCTTACCCGTAAGCCACGTGACGAACGCACATGATACAGTACCATACCCATGTACTGCCTCATCTCTCACAACGCACACGTTGCGTACATAGACACGAGCTACTCGGGACGAACCCTTCTACTCCTTCACGAAGACGTTCTACCCGATCAACTCTACATCCCCTACTTAGGTAACACCCTACTGTTCTGCTAGCTTACGCATATCGACTTACACCTAAACATACATCACGTAGACTGTTCCACTAGACTAACCCCCCAGGCTGCTAAGTGCATCCTGAGCTGTTACAATAGTTATGAGCTAGCGGAGGATGTCTACCTTAAGTTATTTCTCATAATGTCATCCGTAATTTGTGGATTCATTTAGAGCCCCCAAATTATGGGGGGAATAGTATGCTGACCTTATGCATCCCAACTGCCTTCTAGGTGGGATGTATCACACTTAGTCCTGCCAGTCTCTGATTTAGTTATCCTGATGTCACTCTTGATTTGACAAGTCTTTGCAGGATCTCGACTTCCCAATTAGAGGGGGAATAAGTTAGATGACCTCAGGTATGACCGTATAAATTCTCTTTCCCTTTATAGACTTACTTTAGTTTAAGTCTGTACCAACCTAGGCCTAGTGATTTAGAGTTCTTAGATAAGATTACCACCTTGACTGTGCCAGCCCGCCTTGCCACAGTCCAGATTACCTTACATCTGATCTCTTGACAAGCCTGGCCAATGTACAGCCACATATAGTGACTTACTGACTTCGAGACTTTCCAAGTGCTTCCTTCCCTTTAGTCTTGACCTGAATAATCTTATTGTCCAAGTTCTTGACCGAAGCAGACCAGCTCTTAGTCATTGTATTTCTTTTATATCTATATTAATTTCTTATGCCCCTCGGTTAACTTCAGGAATTCTTGAGCTCAAGAATACCTCAAGTTGGGGGGGATATTATTGTCCGATATACGTCGGACACTGAGTCGGCATAATGCATACCGGTACCTGGTCTCTCCAGGTCCCGAGTTGCCTGCCGCTAGACCACAGGCTAGCTGTGGCCTACACGGGTCTGCAGGATCTTCCTGCAGACTCCCGTCTTCTATATAAGCGCACTCGTTGCGTGTATCTTCCTTCTACTTCAGTCTTCACTGTGTAACCAACAAAACAAGGAGTACAAGAGGATTCTCAGAAGAAAGAAGAGGAAGTGGCTAGAAACACGCATGGAGAACCTTCATACGAATCTTCGGCATAATCCGAAAAGTTTTTGGAAAGGCGTGCGTGAGCCTAACAAGGCCACTACAGCAGATATCACAATTCATGATTGGACTGATTATTTTGCAGACCTCTTTGATGTAGTAGGTATTGATCCAAGTCTGGATGCTAGGGACTTTGTCCCTCAAGCTGATGGACCTCAGATAGAGGCCGCACCAACGTGGTTATGTCAAGACTTTACCACCCTAGAGGTGTTTTCTGTTCTCCAATCCCTACGGAAAAACTCCTCCCCCGGGGTAGATGGTATCCCTGCAGAATGGTACAGATTTGCTTCCCACGGCCATGAGGCCAACTCCCGATTTGTACAAGCTATGACTAACCTGTTTAATCTCATCTGGAAGACCTCTTACCCTAGCCAATGGGCTGCAGCTGCCTTGGTACCCGTACCCAAATCCAAAGGCAGTGTTTATGACAAGGACAACTATCGAGGTCTTGCGGTGAGCAACTCCATAGGAAAGATCTTCTCCCTTTGCATGCTACGTAGACTAGATGATTGGTCAGAAGAATTCAACCTCAGAGCCGCTGGCCAATATGGATTTAGAAGGGGTAGGGGTACTGCAGATGCATCATTCATTCTGAACCATATTGTAGATAAATATAGAGAGAAGAAAAAACCACCCTTTGTGGCTTTTGTCGATTTCAAGAAGGCTTATGATTGGGTCAACAGAGACTTGCTATGGGATTGTTTAGCAAGGCTAGTGTGAGCATGAATTGCGGTGCTCTCACGCGTTTTATGACTTGGTGACTACTTCTGTACTTCCTTAGAACTATCGGCTCTCCCAGTCCTGTGCCAGCTTCCCGTAGTGACAGCTTCCCTTAGACTGTGCCATCCTTGAGTGACTCAGTGACAGCTTCCTGTCAGCTGCGTCACCGGTCTTGCCTGTACCCTGTTAGGTTCCTGGCTGCCGCCTCCTTTCACCACTGGTGCCCCTTGATGGGTCTCCAGTGCTTGTAATGCTACTCTCGTCTCCGCATTTATAGATTGGCGTGTCTGCTCACACTTTGTCCACTCTCCGGAGTGTTATCCAAGCTAATAGGTTATAAGGTCCTTCATTTACTACCACTGCTTTACGATGCAACTTCCGCGAGGGCCTCCCGCTAATTTTGAGAAACTCCATGACAAGAATGGTCTTTCCTGGACGCGCGGGATGCGCAGTATCATTATCAGCAATGGCTGCGACCGAGTCCTTCCAACGGAGGACCCGGCCCCTCTTGATGATTGGCCAGATGTTTGTGCGCCAGCGGCCTCTGCTAGCGGTCATGAGAGTCCTTCCGCCAACGTGGAAGTAACCCCCCCCAATCAATCCTCCAACTTTGCGGCTCCTTCTGCTACTGTCCGACGCCTCTCTCCTGAGGTTGAGGACGTTCTGATGCGTCTCTGCTGTGTCTCCACTCAGATTATCCAGTATGCAAGGGCGCCTCCGCCACCTGATGCCCGTTTTGACTACGACTATGCAGAGCTTGCTCGTCATCGTCGTGAAGATGGTTATGATGATGATGATGAGGATCTGCAGAGTGCTATGAGTGGTGACTTCGGTGGAGGTACTCCTTCCACTGCTACTCGTGTGTTCAACAATTCTACCGTCTCTCCAGTGTATGAGCATCAGTCGGTACCTTCGCTTGAGCCTTCCCCGGAGTATAAGGCTGAGCCCTCTTCTGCGCCTCTGCTTGCGCCCCTTCCACCGGTCCACCCGGAGGTGGCCAGGCCGTCTTTGATGCAGAAGTCTGCGTCTTTCACCATGCCTATGGAACGAGGTCTCTCTGGCTACAATACTCGTGCTCGAGAAGCTGCTGCTACTGCTGTTCGCACATCCTCTGCTGGCACTTCGCAGGAGCCCCCTCCGCCTCCGCCGGTGGAGTTGACACCTGCTCCTGGCCCTCCGCCTTTTGTGCCTCCTTCGCTGTCATGCGACTCTTGGGAGCATCTGCTCACTGGCGGACCTCCTCTGCGTCTATCCCTGCGGGACTGCCGTCTTATCCGCCAAGCTCAACGTGCTGAGGAATCCTTGGACCGCACTCTGTACTGTGAATGTAAGATTGTTACAACGGCATAGGCTCGATAGAGGAGAAGATGCTATTAGGCGCAACAGGCGCAATCATATAGAATAGAGATGTGTACTGCAGGGTACTGCAGTCACGTGCAGGCCACAGCTAGCCTGTGGCCTGGCGGCAGGCAACGCGGTACCAAGAGGGAAAGGTACCGGTGTGCATTATGCCGACTCAGAGACTGATATATAAATCAGTCAATAACATCCCCCCCAATTCAAGGTATTCTTGAGCTCAAGAATTCCTGGAATTAACTGAGGGGCATAAGAAAATTAAAAAAATAAAAGCTAGGGAGACTTTGGGAATTTCTAGGAGCTGAAAGGAAGGAATCACTTTAGCAGGGGTCTTCAAAAAAATGTCAGTTTCCTGGGGTAGCTGGCTGGTTAAGGAACACTGCAGGTAGACTGCAGGCTAAGTAGCAGAGAGGCTGCTGAGAAGGTGCAAGGAAACTGCAGGTAAGCTGCAGGCGAGGTGGCAGAGAGGCTGCTGGGAAGGCGTAAGGAAACTGCAGATAGGCTGCAGGCTAGAGCAGATAGGCTGCCATGGGGCTGGACTAAGTGCTGCAGAGGGCTGCAGATAGGCTGCAGGGAGACTGCTGGGATGTTGGGGAAGGAAAGTCCAGGCTTGGTTAAGGCATGTGAAGATTGCCTTGGTCATGAGGCATGATTCGAGACTAGAGGATTTGTTTTGTAGACATGATGTCTGGACTAGTCCCCCCATAATTTGGGTGAGCTACAATACGATGACCCTAAATTAGAGGAAAGACATCAAGGAGAGATTAGAATAATCCTAGATTATGAAGAGGTGCTGCCTGTGGAAGTGCATGGGGCAGTACAAAATGCAGGTCATCTTTAAAATATCCTAGAGTGTTCAAATCTATCCAAAAGATGAAGATCTAAGTGAATTAAGTGTCTGGCCTGCTGGGGAAGCCATCAAGGTCAAGCTGTTTGCAGACTTGTTCAAGGAACTGGTCAAATGACTTAGGAGCTAGGCTGGGGGGGGTAAGGATGTTGATGAAGGTGAAGTCCATGGGGCTCCAGTCCATGCTGAGGTGGTTGACACATAGCACTTTGCCTCCAGGGTATGCACAGCTCCTGGGGTCCATGATCATCTTAGGTCTGAATGAGAGGGTGTGAGCATGTGCATTGACCATGGCAGCTTGGAGACAAATGGCCCACTGCAAAGTGGGTCTGGCTGTGGTAGAAACAGTGGGGTAGGCTTCCACCATTTGCTGGAGTCTGCTGTTGTGCTTGATGATAGGGATGCAGGCATCAGATGGCTCCTTGTGCATTGACCTGTAAGGGAACTGTTCTGTTTCAGAAGCCAGCAGGGTGGGGAACTTGCTGGTGAATGCTGTGATGATCTTGGACAGTGGGGGCCTGGGCTTGATGTTGAAAGCTGGTGAAGCAGGCCTGCTGTTCAGGTGGTGTAGGGTGCATCCAAAACGGGTGAGACTAAGGGTGGAGTTGTTGGAGAAGTGGATGTTGTTGACATTCTGATTAACTTCTCCCAGTGGCAGTCCAATGTCTGGTGACCTGTTGACCAGTATCCATTGGTCCCAGGTAGTTGCTGTGTCTAGATCAGATGGCTTGAGTGGCCCATCTCCATCTATTGGACCATTATATTCCTCATAGTTGGTCCTGATCTGATCACTGAGGAGTTCCATCTCTGCTCTGGGTCGTTGCAGGCCCAGGTTGTCCAGCTGTTGTTGGAGGTCTGGAGTGGGTTCAGGAGGGTCATCTACTCCTAGTCCAGGGTCATATTGGGGCTTGTGTACCTCTGGGTAAATGAGCTCTGGCATGTCATCACTGTCAGTATCATCAGAGTCGTCCAGATTGTCTGCATTGGAAGGGGAGTGGTACTGGCAGATAGGTAGGGTGAGGATGCCCCTGGGGGTCGTGGTCTGCCTCCACACGAGTGGGTGGTTACTGCCCTGTCTCAGAATCAGTGTGGGGTGCAGATGGAGCAGAAGTAGAGGGGAAGTCCTGGAGGTCTTGATCTGCCTCCACATGAGTCGGTGGGTACTGCCCTATCTCAGAATCAGTGTGGGGTGCAGATGGAGCAGAAGTAGAGGTGAAGCAGTCTTGATCAGCTCTACTGGGGGAGGTCTCATGAGTGGGTGGGTACTGCCCTGTCTCAGAGTCAGTTGATGGAGGCGTGGTAACCATCATGATGTAGGCAATGGGAGGGTCCACGGGGATAGAGGGATTAATGGCAGGGACTGGTGAAGTTTGGGTAAGGTAGAGTCCATGCCTTTTGGGGCACGAGAGGAGCAGTTTGGTACCAGATGGTCTTGGGATGGAGAGTGTGGCTTGAGTCTTGGACAGGTGAACTTGGAGGTCTGGGAACAGGCTGGTGGCTGCATGGATGCTAATGATGTTGGGCATGTTGCAGTCAGCAAGAAGTACATTGTTCAGGATGATCAGAGTCCTGCCATGGCCCTTGATCTTGGCCTTTCCTATCTGCTTGCAGAGGATAGGTGGAGAGTCTTGATCTGCCAGCTGCAGCCTAATAGGCTGTTGGAGGTCCTGAATGTCATGCAGATGGGAGATGTTACTTGTTGCATGAGAATGTGCTGCAGTATCTATGATCCATTCTGTCTGCAGTGCTGCCTGGAAAACTTCTCCATCTTCTATAGTGCATTCATCATCAGCGCTTATCTGTCCATAGAATGCTGTATCAGCCAGGGGGTCAGGTGGCAAGGCAAAAGAAACAGACTTGCCTCTGGTTGGTGTAGCAAAAGTCATGGGCTGGGGGTTGTCCTCATCCAGTGCCAGGGACAGGAAGTTGTGTTGTTCACCCTCACTGTCAGAGTTGGAGGTGGACTGATCACCATCAGCAACATGTGCATGGCGTCCCTTGCTTGGGTACCTCCTTTGACGTCTCCTGGCTGGACTGGTCTTCTTGGGGTCCTTCTTGTCGTCATGATCCTTGTCATTCCTATCTCTAGGAGGTGACTTGGAGCCATGGTCGGCTTCATCTGAGTCTGTTGGCCTGAAAGCCAGATCAGTGTAATCACTGATGCACTCTCTGGAGTTGTGGCCTATTCCCCCACAGTTCCAGCAGATCATCTTCTTGTGGTCAAATTACATTATATTACATTACATTACATGTTAAAGTCTACTTGACACCGCGAGGGTGTATGAGACTCTGTGCTTTAAACAAAAAGAAAAAGCACCCACAAAGCAAAAAACCCCATTACATCAGGGGTGTGTCGAGGACAAACAAACCAAACTCCCAACCACCGTTTTGGTGGCGTAGGTATTAAACCCCTTAGAGCAGGACCCAGATCTCAACCACTTACAGTGGCGGAGGTAAGAAGCTAACAAATGAGAAGTCTCAAGAAGAAGAAAAAGGGATAATAAATTACGGTGTCACTAAGCAGTCCAGGGCTTCCTGTCTTGCTCTTCTACAAGTAGAAAGATAGTCGGCTAGGTTGCTCCAAAAAGACTTAGTGCCATTTCCATTCATAAAGGTTCTGAATGTGGAATCGCAGAATTCCACATTCCATACGGTTAAGTCGGTATCCTCATGGACATGCCTATAAATATCTGTAAACAGATTCTGGTAGCGGAGGCGAATATCATTATAAAAAGGGCACTCAAACATATGCATTTCATCCTCAGTTTTTTGGAACCCACACATTTGACAGTGTCTCATTGAGCGAGGGATGTGTGAAAATGGTGCTTTCCTGTCTCTGAATGGGAGGGGCTTGCTGTTGTAAGGCTTCCTGTTCCTGTAGGCTGCAGCTGCCAGCTCTTGTTCTTCGGGAGATGGGGCAGTGTCTACTTGCTTTACTAGACACCAGTTGAAAATGGCAGCTTGGAGCATAGAAAAGGTGGTGATGACAGTAGGGTTGAACTGATTGATGTACCCATCATATTCAGAGCGAGAGTTCAGTCCCTTGACAATGAGGTTCAGGTAGTTGCTGATGGAGATGATGTGGAGATTTGCTATCTTGGGAACCTGGGAGTACAGGTCAGCTGCCCTGGAGAGATACGTCTGCAGGGACTCAGTAGGTGTCATACGTAATCCCATGATGGCAGTCAGGGTGGTATGTTCTAGCCTGCTACCATCCTCAGAGTACAGGGCATCTAGAAACCTGAAGGCTCTAGTGGCCATATCTGTTTGGGCATGGATGGCTTGCTGGATCCCATCTGATACATGGTCTATGATGATCTTGAAGGCCTTATTGTTCTTCCAGGTCGAGATCCTGTTGGGGACACCAATCCTAGGGGCAGCCGGAACAGCTGGGTCAGCAGCCGCAACAGGAGGGTAACTAATATCATCAGCAGGGTAACCATCAGAGTCATTAGGCTCGCCAACGACGATCGCTTGTTGGCAGTCGAAAGCAACTGCAATGGTATCCCTATCTGATTTAAGGGCAAGGAGGATATTCTGCCTGGCGTTGCGCCAGGTGTAAAGGTTGTTTCCGGTGAATACTCTGGGAGGTTGCATGGTGAGGTCTTCTGTGTGGGAGTCCTGACGTTGTAGGTCGGATTTTTGGGTAAGGGAGAGTTACGAGGGCGGGGCAGGGGAAGAGGGGAGGGAGTGTGTGTGGGAATCGGCGATCCAAAGGGATCCAGCGGATTACCGGAGGGTGAACGTTGCCAAGCGGCATTGTTCGACGACAGAAGCTTCTGTTAAGCTGGAGGCGTAGACAAATTGATCGTCTGAGATCAATGCAGCACTGTGTGGGTCTCGGTGAGGGCGTCGTCCTATACTCACTTCATAGATTTCGGTGACTTGTGGTCGCTCTTGCTTGCTCCAGTCGTAGGACGCAGTGGCAGATCCAAGGATGCTTGGTAGGAAGCGGCAGGCGGAGCAGCGGGAAGTAGGATCCGCGCAGGGAGTCCAGGTGCTTAGTTAAAACTCGGGCCTTCGACAAGTCAGAGGAGAACTGAATCCGAATGCGGAAATCAGCGGCTGTTCTTCGTTAGCGTCTAAAGATGGCGCACATAACCTGTGAATGTAAGATTGTTACAACGGCATAGGCTCGATAGAGGAGAAGATGCTATTAGGCGCAACAGGCGCAATCATATAGAATAGAGATGTGTACTGCAGGGTACTGCAGTCACGTGCAGGCCACAGCTAGCCTGTGGCCTGGCGGCAGGCAACGCGGTACCAAGAGGGAAAGGTACCGGTGTGCATTATGCCGACTCAGAGACTGATATATAAATCAGTCAATAACATGTACGGTAGGATGGATATGAAAGCCACTCAGGCTAATGTTGATAGCAAGGGTTGCCCTAAGCGTGTGATGGCATACTCTGAGCTAGGTCTAGAGTGTAGGGCTTTTCTGGGACCGGTTATGCCAGGGATCAACTACCCTCCTGCTAATGGTGTGACCTTTGGAGGCATTGGGCGTAGGAATAATGACCTGCGGGGTTACCAGTATGTGAAGGTGCCCCTCCCTTTCTGTCCTGTTCGTCCTGATTTCGAGCTCCTTGTGGGTGTTGCGCGGTCCCTGTCTCTCATCAGGAACTTAGATGACCAGCGCGCGTATGATGCTGGTCTTGCTGCTGAGTATTTTCTGGGGATTCGTGAGTCTTTAGCTCCTAGGACTGCTACTCCTGCTGCTGGAACTTCGGCCTCTCATGGTGAGTCTAGTGTCGATCCTGCACTGTTGGGTTTCAGTGCACTGACCCTGCCCCGCCAAGAGTTCATGATCTTAACCATGATGCTTGCCAACATGACGGATGCCTTAGTCAAGGTATACCAAGACTTTGCTTCCCCTCGGGATATCTTTTTGCATATCCGGAGGCAGCAGTCTGATGCCCTTGCCTCTCGTGTCCCTCTCTTGCTGAAAGAGTATCTTGCTTCGGTCATACATGGGCACTCATGAGCAGGTTGACGTTTTGTTTCGTCGGGTTCGCGGTATGTGCACTGACCTCCGCAGTGCTGGATCTCCACAGACTCAGCGTCACGCCATGGGCATCATAGTTCAAGGTGCGAGTCTGCCCCGTTTCGAATCGCTGCGGATTAAGTATGGTATCATGCTGTACAACTAGCAACCTGTTGAGTACTGGTCCTGTCTAGAGGAATATAGGCAGCTAGACATTCTGAACATAGCTCTCCCTCAGTCTGATGCCAGGCACCCTGGTTGGTCCCGGAACACTCCCCAGTTTCCTGCCAATGCTGCACTTCCGCGGCGGCAGAAAACTGGTGGTGGTTCTGGGTCTAACAAGAGGCGCCTGGAATGCACTTGGGGACCATGACCCCATAAGGATGGTCACTCGGAGGAACGTTGCTGGACGAAGTACCCGCACCTGAAAAGGGTCGGTGATGGTGCATCGCGTCCTGGACCGATGCCTGTTAACCTGGCCCTTCCTTGTACACTTACTCCAAGGCAACTGTCCTCCTTGCAGGCTCAGATTGATGGGTTTGCTATGCAGAAGTAGGAGGTAAGCTCTGTCCTATTCTCCTGCACCTCGAAGTTCTCTAATGTGTGTAGCCCGAGCCTGTCTGAGGGTGTCTGGCATGTGGATTCTGGAGCTGGAATGTCCATCACAGGTGATAGGTCTTTGTTCACTGTGTTTAATGTTCCTCCGAATCAGCCATCAGTTCGATTTGGTGATGGAGTGGTTCAATGGGCAGAAGGTATGGGATCCATTGAGTTATGTAGTGATTGGTTACCAACATCAATCACTCTAACTGATGTTCTCTACATACCTCACTGTCCGGTGAACCTCCTGTCAGTAAATGCTGTGGCTCATTCTCTCCACTGCAAGGTTTCTTTTGATAGTCTTAGTTGCACTGCCACTCAGGGCTCTTCTGTTCTCTGGTCCTTCCCTGCCTCCAGTGATGGTGTTTACAAGTTTGCATGTAGGCCTTGTTACACCACCAGTGGCTGTTTGTTTGGTGCTGGCGATTACCCAGCTTTTGCACTTGATGTTGATGAGGACGGTGGAGTTGTTATCCCTACCACTCCTTATCAGCATGTATAGCGGTGATCTCACGCGTTTTATGACTTGGTGACTACTTATGTACTCCCTTAGAACTATCGGCTCTCCTGAGCCAGCTTCCCGTGGGACTGAGTCATCTTGAGATGACTCAGTGGCAGCTTCCTGTCACCTACGTCTCCGGTCTGATCTGTACCCTGTTAGGTTCCTGTCTACCGCCTCCTTTCACCACAGGTGCCCCTTTATGGGTCTCCTGTGTCTGTAACGTTATCCTTGTCTCCGTGTATAGATTGGTGCGTCTGTTCCGCTGCTTTAATCTACTGTCCACTCTACCGGAGTGATTTCAAGCTGATAGGTTACTGGGCTCCTCATCACTACCACTGCTTTGATAATGCAACTTCCGCGAGGGCCTCCTGCCGGCTTTGTGAAACTTACCAAACTTAATGGTGTTTCATGGGCTCGTGGGATCCGCAGTGTCATTGTGAGCAATGGATGCGACCGAATCCTCCCAACGGGGGTGAAGGTTCCTCTAGATTGGCTAGACGACTGCGCGCCAGCGGCCTCTGCTGCCGGAGAGGAGGGTCCTTCCGCCATCAAGGAAGTAACCCCCCCCGATCAATCCTCCAACTTTACGGTTCCTTCTCTCAATGTTCGACGCCTGTCCTCTGATGTTGAGGATGTCCTGATGAAGCTGTGTTGTGTACAGACACAGATCATCCGTTGTGCATCAGACCCGCAGCCTCATTGCGTCCCCTTCAATTATGATGAAGACTACTCTACTACTACTGATGATGAGGAGGACTTGAAGAGTGCTACGAGTGCTGACTTCGGTGGCGTGACCCCATCTGCTGCTGCCACTCGTGTCTTTGAGACTTCCGCTGTTTCGCCGGTGTATGAGCCTGCTGATCAGCAGATGCCTAATCGAGAGCTTTCGCCTGTGTATCAGCCTCAGCCTTCGTCGGCGCCTCCCTTTGAGCCTGTTCCCCCGGCTTACCCGGAGGTGGCTAAGCCCACTTTCTTGAAGGGCTTTGCTTCTTTTTCCTCTGCATCTGCCCCCATGGAGCGTGGCCTCCCTGGCTACCACACTCGCTCTCGCGAGGCTGCTGTTTCCTCTGCACGCACCTCTGCTGCTGGTGCCTCCCTGGAACCCCCTCCGCCTCCGCCGGTGGAGCTGCCTCCTGCCCCTGGGTTTGAATCGCTGCGGATCCAGTACGGTATGATGTTGGCTAACAGACAGACTGTAGATTACTGGTCTTGTCTAGAGGCATATCGGTCTCTCGACATTTTGAACATTGCTCTCCCCAGGTCCGACTCCAGGCATCCTGGTTGGTCCCGGGACGCTCCCCAGTTTCCTGCCAATGCTGCGTTTCAGCGTGGGCAGGGATCTGGTTCTCAGGGTTCTGGTTCCAACAAGCGACGTCTGGATTGCACTTGGGGCCCATGCCTCAGCAAGACGACCCACTCGGAGGATCGCTGTTTCACGAAGCATCCGCACCTGCGTAAGACCAAGCCTGGTGCACCGGTTACCAATCCGGTGCCCGTGGCCTTGGCCCTTCCAGGTGTGCTTACTCCGCGGCAGCTGGCCTCCTTGCAGGCTCAGATTGATGGGTATGCTTTGGACAAGAAATAGGAGGTACGCTCTGTCCTTTTCTCTTGCACTGCGAAATTTTCAAATGTCTGCAGCCCGAGCCTGTCTGAGGGTGTCTGGCATGTTGATTCTGGAGCTGGGATGTCAATCACAGGTGATATGTCTTTGTTCACTGTGTTTCATGCTTCTGAGACTGGGCCAGCAGTTAAATTTGGTGATGGTGTGGTTCAACGGTCTGTGGGTCAGGGTTCTATTGTGTTATGTAGTGATTGGTTACCAACACCAATCACTTTAACCAATGTTCTCTACATCCCACACTGTCCGGTGAACCTCATGTCAGTAAATGCTGTTGCCCATGCTCACAACTGCAAGATTTCTTTTGATAGTCTTAGTTGTACTGCCACACAGGGCTCTTCTGTTCTGTGGTCTTTCCCTGCCTCCAGTGATGGTGTGTACAAGTTTGCATGTAGGCCTTGTCACACCCCTCTTGGCCGTTTGTATGGTGCTGAAGATTATCCAGCTTTTGCTCTTGATGTTGATGAGGATGGTGGAGTTGTGATCCCTACCACTCCTGAATGGTTGTGGCATAGGCGGCTGGGTCACCCTGGCTATGATGCCATGCACAACCTTGTAAGGAAGGGTTTGGTTCAGAACTTACCCCTCACTCTCCAACAGGTGCAAAGACTGTCTAAGATCCCATGTGATGCTTGTCAGAAGGCAAAGGGAAAACGTATCCCTTTTCCTAAAGAAAGCAAAACTAGGATCCGTGCCCCATTACAACGCCTTCACTTGGACATCATGGGGCCATTTAATATTAGGGGCTTGCGTGGGGAGTTTTATGTTCTGTGTCTCACTGACCAATACTCTGGCTATGCTGAGGTCTTGTGCTTGAGAACCAGGGATGAAGCTCCCTTAGCAGTTCAAACTACCATCCTCAGATGGATGACTCAGCTGCATGGATTTGTTTTCAAGTGTCTTAGGTCTGACAGGGCTAAGGAATTTATAGTGAAGTGGTTCGAGGATTGGTTAGAATCGGTTGGTGCTGTGCATGAATTGTCCATGGCTTACACTGCTCAGCAGAATGCGACTGTGGAACGGTACAATGGGGTCCTTCAGAACGTAGCTAGGAGCATTCACTTGGAGTCTAAGCTCACTAAGTCCTTCTGGCCCTATGCCTTCCTCGCCGCGTGTTACCTACGCAACCGGCTGCCTAATCAGGGTGACAAGACTCCTTATGAGTTATTCTTTGGGGTTCTACCTGATGTATCGTTATTGCGCGTGTTCGGGTGCCCATGCTATGTTACCTTGGTGAATGGGAAGAAGCGCAATAAGCTTGACGAAAGGGCGTTATCTGGTAGACTGGTTGGGTATTCTCTGGTGAGTAAGGGTTATTTTGTTTGGGTTCCGAAGTTGCGCCAGGTGGTAGAGAGTCGTGATGTGCTCTTCTATGAACAGTTTAGCTATAACTGTATCCCTGGGCTTTTTCCCTATGATGGATCTCAGTATTTTTCTCGCACCCCTGCCGCTATCATCGGTAAAGGGCTTGATACTACTGACAATGTCCTGGGCCCTTTACCAACCCCGATTGTTGACCGCTTTACTGGTCATGGGATGACGATGCGTCCCAGGCCAGGTAATGATGGTGCTGTATCGCGTGCGGCGGCATTGGGCCAGGGGGAGTCTGATGTTCCTTCAAGCTCTAATTTATTCGAATCTCAGGGGGTCGCCGGGCCTTCCTCTGCGCCACGTTTCGTCGGTGAAGTCGTAGGATTAGGACAGCCTCGGGTCATAGTGGAACCTAGTACAGGTCCACTGCCCACTAGTCGCCACCCCCCGTCCACCTATTCGGATAGCTCGCGGGAGTTGTTGATCACTTCACCCCCTGCTATACCTGGTGGTTTATACCGGACCAGGCATTGCGACGATGTGGCCGTCACAGATGATGTGAGTGATGACCTCGAACACTGGTCCGGGTCAGATACTGCGTATGGCTGGGGTGTTCCAGTGTACCCAGGCTTCGACGATTTAGAGGCAAAGGAGGCCGGCCTTGTTCAACCACGCATGAGTGCTGCGCTGGGGGCTTTATTACCGGTTACTGCTGATACTGCTGATATCCCCGCTGCCCATGTACAAGTACACTGCTTGTACGTGGGGGCTTTTATTTCTACCTCTACTGAACTCTCTTATAAAGCTGCAATGTTACCTACCAACCCAGACAGAGATCTCTGGCTGCAGGCTATGAAGGATGAGATGGCCTCCCTCCATGCTCATGGCACTTGGGTCCTCACTCCACAGCCTCCTAGGCAGAGGATTCTATCTGGCAGATGGTTATTTGTCAAGAAACATGGGGCTGATGGTTCTTTACGTTTTAAAGCTCGTTTTGTAGTTCGTGGTTTTCTGCAACGTCCTGGGCTGGACTACCATGATGTATATGCCCCCGTCTCCTCTAAAGCAGGTCTTCGTGTGCTCCTTGCTGCCATCACTCATAGAAAAATGTTTGTGAGGCAGCTGGACATCAAGACTGCATTCTTGAATGCCAAGCTGGAACCTGGTCTGGACCTGTTCTGCTACCAGCCTGAGGGCTTTCATGAACTTGGTCCTGACAATGTTCCCCTTGTGTGCAAGCTAATTAAATCTCTTTATGGTTTGAAGCAGGCACCCAGGGCTTGGAGCAAAGATGTAAAGCAGGTTTTGGTTGCCCACGGTTTTACCATGTGCAAAGCTGAACCTGCTCTGTATTTCAGGAGGGATTCTACTGGTGGGTGGAGCTATGTCCTGACCTATGTGGATGACTTTATCTGTGCTTTTAGTGAGCTGCATAGGTATGCCTTGCTGATCAAGGCTATGGAAGCAGCTGGGTGGGAAGTCAAGGAAATGGGTGTACCTGTCCAGTTCCTTTCATTGGACATGACTTGTACACTTGATTCTGACGGCAGGTGTGTTAAGATCGACCTCTCCCAGCACTCCTACATTGTTGAGCTGGTGGAGCAGTTTGGTCTCACTGCTGCTACCAAGCCCAAGTTTTCAGTTCCCATGGCCAAGTGCACTGTCACTGATCCTCCTGGAGAACCTCTGGCCTCTAATAGCCAGTACCTCTCTCTTGTGGGGGCTTTGCTGTACCTGGCTACCTGCACAAGGCCTGATATTTATTTTGCTGTTAGCTACCTGTCCAGGTTTTCTGCTCAACCCACTGCCCCCCTGTGGGCTGCAGCCAAGCGCTTGCTTTTGTATTTGAGAGAACATTCCCATCTGGGCCTCACTTACACTCACAGCCCTGGTTTCTCTTTTACTGTCTTTAGTGACTCATCCTTTGCTGATGATGGGTCTGACAGGAGATCTCAGACTGGCTATGCTGTGCTTGCTGGAGGCTGCCTTGTGAATTGGATGAGCAAAAGGCAACCCACTGTTGCTGTTAGCTCCAGTGAGGCTGAGTATCAGGCCCTGTCTCAGACTGCCAGGGAGGTGCAATGGTTGAAAAAGTTGAGAATTGATCTAGGGCTGCCTTGTGACCTGGTCACCATTCAGGGTGACAACTTGGGGTCCTTGAGCTGGGCCAATGACTGTCAGCTGCTCCCTCGCAACAAGCACATTGATGTCATCCATCACTATATCCAGGAGCTGGTGGAGGATGGCCAGGTGGATGTTGCCTATGTTAACACTAAGGACAACTGTGCTGACCCCTTCACCAAGCCCCTTGATCCTATGGTGTTCTGGCGTTTCATTCGCATGTTTGGAATGACTGCTTCTCCTTAAACCAATTTTTTGGTTACATGTATTCTAGAATTTTGGTTACATGTATTCTGGAATTTTTGGTTACATTTAGAGTTTCTTGAAGTTATCATTGATTGGCATTAGGTTCCTATTCCCGGATCGGGTTTTCTATACCGTTGTTACCCGACTTTGATATTTAGTTGTCCTCTTATATCCACTTGGCAAATTTTGGTTCTTTGCCTTGCTTCATACCTTCCCTTACACCCTTCGGGTTTCATTTGAAGTTTCTCTCGATTTTTATTTTTCGGAGTTCTTTGATTTTTTTTTTTTTTTTTTATTTGTTACATATAGTTCTATGTCACCAGTGCCATAGGTGGAGTAGTACTATTGTATGTCACCTGTGTCATAGGTGGAGTATCAGCATGTATAGCGGTGCTCTCACGCGTTTTATGACTTGGTGACTACTTATGTACTCCCTTAGAACTATCGGCTCTCCTGAGCCAGCTTCCCGTGGGACTGAGTCATCTTGAGATGACTCAGTGGCAGCTTCCTGTCACCTACGTCTCCGGTCTGATCTGTACCCTGTTAGGTTCCTGTCTACCGCCTCCTTTCACCACAGGTGCCCCTTTATGGGTCTCCTGTGTCTGTAACGTTATCCTTGTCTCCGTGTATAGATTGGTGCGTCTGTTCCGCTGCTTTAATCTACTGTCCACTCTACCGGAGTGATTTCAAGCTGATACTCCTGAATGGCTGTGGCATAGGCGGCTGGGTCACCCCGGCTTTGATGCCATGCGCAGACTTGTCAAGAAGGGTATGGTTAAGAACTTACCCCTCTCACTCAAGCAGCTGCAGAAACTGGCTAAGATCCCTTGTGATGCTTGTCAGAAGGCTAAGGGCAAACGTCTCCCTTTTCCTAAAGAAAGCAAAACTAAGATCCGTGCACCTCTCCAACGCCTTCACTTGGATATCATGGGACCAGTTCATATTAGGGGTCTGCGTGGGGAGTTTTATATTATGTGCCTCACAGACCAATACTCTGGCTATGCTGAGGTATTGTGCTTGAGGACCAGGGATGAAGCTCCCTTAGCAGTCCAAACTATCATCCTCAGATGGATGAATCAGTTGCATGGGTTTGCCTTTAAGTGTCTGAGATCTGACAGGGCTAAGGAGTTTATAGTAAAGTGGTTTGAGATTTGGCTGATATCGGTTGGGGCAGTGCATGAGTTATCGTTGGCATACACTGCACAGCAGAATGCAACTGTGGAGAGGTACAATGGGGTCTTACAGTCTATAGCTAGGAGCATCCACCTGGAGTCTAAACTAACTAAGTCTTTCTGGCCCTATGCCTTCCTAGCTGCTTGTTACCTTCGTAATCGTCTGCCTAATCAGGGAGATAAGACTCCTCACGAGCTTTTCTTTGGGGTTGTGCCTGATGTGTCGTTGTTGCGTGTTTTTGGTTGCCCTTGCTACGTCACGTTAGTCAATGGGAAGAAGCGCAACAAGCTGGACGAAAGGGCGTTATCTGGTAGACTGGTTGGGTATTCTCTGGTGAGTAAGGGTTATTTTGTTTGGGTTCCTAAGTTGCGCCAGGTAGTAGAGAGTCGTGATGTACTCTTCTATGAGCAGTTTGATCATAACTGTATTCCTGGGCTATCCCCTTATGATGGGTCTCTGTATGTATTTCTCGCATCCCTGCCGCTATCAACGGACACATGCCTGAGTCTACGGTTAATGCCTTAGACCCTTTGCCAACCCCAATTGTCGACCGCTGCCCTGGTCATGGGATGACCTTGCGTCCCAGGTCAGGGGCTGATGGTGCTGCATTGCGTGTGCAGGTACTGGGCGGGCGGGATTCCGACGTTCTTTCAAATAAGATTTTACCCGAATCTCAGGGGGTCGCCAGGCCCTCCTCTGCGCCACGTTCCGTCGGTGAAGCTTTAGGATTACGACAGCCTTCGATCATAGTGGTACCTGGATCAGGTCCATCGCCTGATAGTCGCCAACCTCCGACCACCTCGGTTGGCTCGCAGGTGTTGCTAATCCCTTCGCCTCCTGCCATCCCTGGTGGATTATTCGGGTCAAGCCCAAGTGATGACGTAGCCGTTGCCGATAGCGCAAGTGATGATCTTGAACACTGGTCGGGTTCCGATACTGCGTATGGCTGGGGTGTTCCGGTCGACCCAGGCTTCGTTGATATAGAGGCAAATAAGGCCGGCCTTGTTCAACCAGGCAGTAGTTCTGCACTGGGGGCTATACTACCGGTTACTGCTGATATTGCTGATATCCCCGCTGCTCATGTACAAGTAAACTGCTTGTACGTGGGAGCATGCATTTCCACCTCCACTGAACTAACCTACAAAGCTGCCATGCTTCCCTCCAACCCTGACAGGGATCAGTGGCTGCTTGCTATGAAGGATGAGATGGCGTCCCTCCATGCCCATGGTACTTGGGCACTCACTCCACAGCCTCCTAAGCAGAGGATCCTGTCTGGCAGGTGGTTATTTGTGAAGAAGGTTGGGGTTGATGGTTCTGTGCGCTTCAAGGCACGTTTTGTGGTCCGTGGTTTTCTGCAGCGTCCTGGGCTGGACTTTCATGATGTATATGCCCCCGTTTCTTCTAAAGCAGGTCTGAGGGTGCTCCTTGCTGCCATCACTCATAGGAAGATGTTTGTTCGGCAGCTGAACATCAAGACTGCATTTCTGAATGCTAAGCTAGAACCTGGTCTGGACCTGTACTGCCACCAGCCTGAGGGCTTTAAGGTACTTGGTCCTAACGGTGTTCCCCTTGTGTGCAAACTGATCAAGTCCCTTTATGGTTTGAAACAGGCGCCCAGGGCTTGGAGTATGGATGTCAAGCGGGTTTTGGTTGCACATGGGTTTACTATGTGCAAGGCAGAACCTGCTCTGTATTTTAGGAGGGATTCTATTGGTGGGTGGAGCTATGTCCTGACCTATGTTGATTTTATCTGTGCTTTTAGTGAGCTGGATAGGTATGCTTTGTTGATCAAGGCTATGAACAAGGCTGGCTGGGAGGTTAAAGAGATGGGTGTACCGGTTCAGTTCCTCTCTTTGGACATGGCTGTTACACTTGACTCTGACGGCAGGTGTGTTCAGATCAACCTCTCCCAGCACTCCTACATTGTTGATCTGGTGGAGCAGTTTGGTCTTACTGCTGCTGCCAAGCCCAAGTTTGGTGCCCCCATGGCCAAGTCCACCGCCACTGACCCACCTGGAGACCCCTTGCCCTCTAATAGCCAGTACCTCTCTCTTGTGGGTGCTTTGCTATACCTGGCTACTTGCACCAGGCCTGATATATCATTTGCTGTTAGCTACCTGTCCAGGTTTTCTGCTCAACCTACCGTCCCCCTCTGGGGGGCAGCCAAGTGTTTGCTCTTGTATTTGAGGTCACATTCCCACCTGGGACTCACTTACACCCACAGCCCTGAGTTCTCTTTTACTGTCTTTAGTGACTCATCCTTTGCTGATGATGGGTCTGACAGGAGGTCTCAGACTGGCTTTGCTGTGCTAGCTGGGGGGTGCATAGTGAACTGGATGAGCAAGACGCAGCCTACTGTTGCCATTAGCTCTAGTGAGGCTGAGTATCAGGCCCTGTCTCAGGCTGCCAGGGAGGTGCAATGGTTGAAGAAGTTGAGGGTGGATCAGGGTCTGCCTTGTGATTTGGTTACCATTCAGGGTGACAACTTAGGGTCTCTGAGTTGGGCCAATGACTGGCAGCTCCTCCCTCGCAGCAAGCACATTGATGTTATTCATCACTACATCAAGGAGCTGGTGGAGGATGGTCAACTGGATGTTGCCTATGTTAACACCAAGGACAACTGTGCTGACCCCTTCACCAAGCCCCTTGATCCTGCTGTGTTCTGGAGGTTTGTCCGAATGCTTGGAATGACCGCTTCTTCTTAGGGTCGTTTTTTTTTCCTGGTTACATCGGTTACTTTGGTTATCATTGTTTGGCATTAGGTTCCTATTCCCGGATCGGGTTTTCTATACCGTTGTTACCCATCTTTGATATTCGGTTTTCATCTTTTTCTAACTTAGCAAATTTTTGGTTTTTGCCTTGTTTCATTCCTTCCTGTCACCCTTTGGGTTCCATTTGAAGTTCTCTCGATTTTTCGGAGTTCTTTGATTTTTTTTTTTTAATCTGTTACATATGGTTCTGTGTCACCAGTGCCATAGGTGGAGAAGTAATATTGTATGTCACCTGTGTCATAGGTGGAGTGTCAGCATGAATTGCGGTGCTCTCACGCGTTTTATGACTTGGTGACTACTTCTGTACTTCCTTAGAACTATCGGCTCTCCCAGTCCTGTGCCAGCTTCCCGTAGTGACAGCTTCCCTTAGACTGTGTCATCCTTGAGTGACTCAGTGACAGCTTCCTGTCAGCTGCGTCACCGGTCTTGCATGTACCCTGTTAGGTTCCTGGCTGCCGCCTCCTTTCACCACTGGTGCCCCTTGATGGGTCTCCAGTGCTTGTAATGCTACTCTCGTCTCCGCATTTGTAGATTGGCGTGTCTGCTCACACTTTGTCCACTCTCCGGAGTGTTATCCAAGCTAATAGCTAGGAGTCAAAGACCCCTATATATCTTAGTATTCTGAAGTCCATGTATAATCATGTTGTTTTCCAAGTTCGCCTACATGGGGACATTGGATCCTCCTTTCCATCCCTTGTAGGAGTTAAACAAGGAGACCCCCTATCCCCACTCCTGTTCGGTCTGTTCATTGATAGAATTGAATCGTTCCTCCAATCCAAGCTCCCAAATGTAGGGGCTGAGCTTAGGGGAAAGATTCTGCAATTGTTACTTTTTGCTGATGACCAAGCTATAATGGCAGAATCCCCGGCAGATATGCAAGCGATGCTTGACTACCTGAGAGATTTCTGCGAGGCTACTAAGATGGCTGTGAATATAAAGAAAACTGGGATTGTCGTTTTCAACAAGCAATTCTATGATGAAGCCCGTATGGATCCTGATTACAAATTTGTCTATGATGGAGCACAGCTTTCTACAAAGTTTTCTTTTATCTACCTGGGATCCCTCTTTGTGGATGGTGACTCAAGCAATCGTGCAAAAGCTGCTTTTTCTAGGATGCTCACTAAGGCCCAAAAGGCACACCACATGCTCCGTAGGCGATGCCATACATATGGAGATATACAATATTGATATTCTCACCCACCTGTTTGATTCTCTTGTACAACCTATCCTGAATTTTGGCTGTGAGGTGTGGGCTCCTTCTATTCTGAACAACACACTTATCTAAAATGACCATGCTTGTGAGAAATGGCATAGAAGTATACTTAAAAATATGTTGGGTGTTTGCCAATCTACTACATCTAATATTATCATGGAAGAGCTGGGTAGAACCCCGTTGTGTTTTGCTTGGCTTAAACAAGCTTTGCGCTTCTGGAACAATACCATAGATAAAGAACCTGAGGATCTCATTAGAATGGCTCTTGAGGAATACTTTGATTCCAACACTGGCTGGGTTCATGATTTACGTTGTGCTCTTCACAAGCTAGGATCCAATAAAAACCTCAACATTTTGGAGGCTGTCGATGTCGAAGGTATTATGTTTGAAGTTTTTGAGTCATGGAGGTTCAAGTACCCAAGTGACACCTATGCAGTCAGAGACATCCCTGATGAGAGAAGGGTTGGCTTTAAACGCCTCCGATACCAGAAATGGTTCGCAGCCAACAGCAATGATGAGAATGGCTTGATTCCCTTTACATCTGCCTTACATAAGCAGGATCAGATTCGTTCTATAGCACAGTTTAGAATGGGTTCCCATTGGCTGAACACAGAAAGAACGAGGGTGGTGGATAGAGCACACATCCCCCGTCAAATGAGACACTGCCAACTGTGTGGGTTCCAGAAACCTGAGGATGAAATGCATATGTTTGAGTGCCCTTTTTATAATGATATTCGCCTCCGCTACCAGAAGCTGTTTACAGATATTTATAGGCATGTCCATGAGGATACCGACTTAACCGTATGGAATGTGGAATTCTGCGATTCCACATTCAGAACCTTTATGAATGGAAATGGCACTAAGACTTTCTGGAGCAACCTAGCCGACTATCTTTCTACTTGTAGAAGAGCAAGACAGGAAGCCCTGGACTGCTTAGTGGCACCGTAATTTATTATCCCTTTTTTGTGACTTCTCATTTGTTAGCTGCTTACCTCCGCCACTGTAAGTGGTTGAGATCTGGGTCCTGCTCTAGGGGGTTTAATACCTACGCCACCAAAACGGTGGTTGGGAGTTTGGTTTGTTTGTCCTCGACACACCCCTGATGTAATGGGGTATTTTGCTTTGTGGGTGCTTTTTCTTTTTGTTTAAAGCTCAGAGTCTCTTACACCCTCGCGGTGTCAAGTAGACTTTAACATGTAATGTAATGTAATGTGATGTAACAACCCTACCCTGGTGCCACCCTTGTTGACTCCGCTAGCAGACTCTTTGTCTCAGGCTCTCAGCGACTCGCCTGTATCTTGACAAGAAGATTTCTCAGCTTTTTCGCCATAAGGGGTGGGTCTCCCTACACTTGCAAAACTATAGATTCGAAGGATTAGATGTGATGCAAGTATGTTACAGTCCATGGGTAGACTCCTAGGCAGAACGGACTTCCCCAACCTCAAAATATAAAGAACAGTTAAACAGGAGGGGCTAAATAATGCCTGAATGCTGATATACCATGTATGCAAAACAAACCTAACCAAGAGCTGCGAAAAAGACAAAAACACCTTGGCTGGCCACCCTCTATGGATTTGCCACCAATTTATTTTGCAATACCCGATATTGAAAACCAGAGTATGCAGCTTCATGAGCCATCCAGTAAAACACTGTCTCATCCCATAGTATGCTCCCTGGTTTCTGTGGGTATCGCGGAGGAGGGTCTTAGAATTGGACGACAGTGAGCAGCACAGAGTTGGCTGGAAAACCATGTAGCAAAGCATGTAGCCCTAGAGTTGGCTTGAAAACCATGTTATCCTATGAGCCAGCCAGTTGGCCAAGTACACAGATTTTATGGGCAGTGTTTATACTACCCATGTTTACTCCGCCTGCAGACAGTGAGCAGCCTGGAGCCATGTACCATAATCAAATACAACCTCACAAGCCTCAGCTCGCAGGTTGACATCCTGAAGCCATGAGACCTAACACCTATAGGGCGTCATGGCCCCAAACATTAGCCACTATACCTCTTGGGTGTGCCTGTTACTATATTCAGCACCCGGGAGTGTGGTGGAGTAGTGTTTATGCTACCCATGTTCACTCCGCCCGTAGACGATGAGCAGCCTGAAGGCTGATACACGATGTAATCAAAACACAACTATGGGGCTTCATCGCCCTCGTGCCCTGTTTCCTGTACAAACTTCAAGAAGGACTCCTGTCAAACGTCAAGTTCCTTAAGCTCAGTTGGCTACCCTTGGACTGCAATATGCACACACACCTCTTGTTCAAGACAACTAAAACCTATGGGACGTCAATGCCCTCGTGTCTTCCTGCACATACTTGTAGAAGGACTCTATGGTGGCGTGGCCTCCTTCAAAAAGGTTCACACAATGCTCGGTAGAAGGCCTGAAGCTGTAACCTCAAAGCTGTTGGAGGGTGGCGCCAACATTCGAGACAACTAAAACCTATGGGACGTCAATGCCCTCGTTTCTTCCTGCACATACTTGTAGAAGGAATCTATGGTGGCGTGGCCTCCTTCAAAAAGGTTCACACAATGCTCGGTAGAAGGCCTGAAGCTGTAACCACAAAGCTGTTGGGGGGTGGCGCCAACATTCGAGACAACTAAAACCTATGGGGTGTCAATGCCCTTTTGTCCTGCTTCCTGCACAAACCTGTAGAAGGACTCTTTGGTGGCATGGCCTCCTTCAAAAAGGTTCACACAAAGTTCGGTAGAAGGGGCCTGAAGCTTTAACCACCGACCTGTTGGGGGGTGGCGCCAACATTCGAGACAACTAAAACCTAAGGGGCATCACCGCCCTCGTGACCCGCTTCCTGAAAAACTTGAAGAAGGACTCTTGGGTGGCTTGGCCTCCTTTAAAGGGGTCGAATGTTGCTCGGTAGAAGGGGCCTGAAGCTGTAACCACAAAGCTGTTGGGGGTGGCGCCAACATTCCAGCCAAAGACCTATGGGGCATCACCACCCTCGTGACCTGCTTCCTACACAAACTTGTAGAAAGACTCTTTGGTGGCATGGCCTCCTTCACAAAGGTCCGCACAATGCTCGGTAGAAGGCCTGAAGCTGTAACCACTAAGCTGTTGGGGGGTGGCGCCAACATTCGAGACAACTAAAACCTATGGGGTGTCAATGCCCTCGTGTCCTGCTTCCTGCACAAACCTGTAGAAGGACTCTTTGGTGGCATGGCCTCCTTCAAAAAGGTTCACACAATGCTCGGTAGAAGGGGCCTGAAGCTGTAACCACTAAGCTGTTGGGGGGTGGCGCCAACATTCGAGAAAACTAAAACCTATGGGGCATCACCTCCCTCGTGACCCGCTTCCTGCACAAACTTGAAGAAGGACTCTTGGGTGGCTTGGCCTCCTTTAAAGGGGTCGAACGTTGCTCGGTAGAAGGAACCCGATGCTGTAACCACCACTAAGCTATTGGGGGTGGCGCCAAAGCCAACAATGCACTGCCCCACTTCTGATTCTTGTAATCTCAGCTGAGCAAAGGACCACTCTGAGGTGAAGTACTTGGGCAGGGGGATGGCAGGCACGAAGCCCTTGACCATTGAGAATATCGATGTTGGGTTTGTTCGCGCCCCGTCCCCGTTACTACTTGATGCACCCCCGTTGACATCCTGCGCGTCTGCGTGCAGCATGTCGTGGGGCCCCCCCTCGCCCCCCTTGCCCCCACTGGGCGCTGTTTGGAAGGTGTCCGATGCCACGAGGGCAGAATCGTCTGAGGGCGGGAGGGTCACGGCCTCTGACAAGGCAAACACATGCACTGTGCCTTTGTCACTTGACACGGCAAGCCACTCACAGTTTCGGGAGAGAGCCAGACTGTAGATTATGGCGGGGTCGGCGCCACGTCTCAACTCCTGCAGGGGGCCAAGCCAGATGGGGTTAACACGGACAACATGGATAGCCACCACACCCTATCTAAGATTCCACTGATCTGCCTGCTACCTTCCCTCCATCCATTTGTCTGTCCTTCCTTCCATTTGTATCTTCTTCCTTTCATTTGTCTGCCCTTCCATCCATCTTTCTATGAACCCAGGATGTTAGGCTTTCATTTCAGTTTCAATCAATTTGAGGCCCCAACATCCCCACCTGCACCCCAACCCCACTTACCCCCCACCTAACCTCAACAAGCCAACCACCCAACCCACCTGTAGATTCTGGCCGTCCGCTGTGTTCCAAACTCGAATCAAGGTCCCTTTTTCTGACGCCGTACACAATCGCTTCCCGTCCAATGACAGGGCCATGCAGGACAGGGCGTTGTTATGTGCTGAGATGAACTTGGTCTGACGCCGGTCATACAACTCAATTCGAACCTGTGGGGTGGGGTCGGGTGGGATTGGGTGGGATGGGGTTGTGTGGTTTGGTGATATTTGTAGTGCTTGTTTGTTGTTTGTCCGAAACAATTCAGCTCAGGCTAGCTCAGCCCAGTCCGACCCAGCTCTGCCTCCCCCCCCTCCCCCACCCCATTCCATCCCCCCTACCCCCAAACACAAACGAGAGATAAAAAACAGATAAAAAAACCACCACTCAAGACCACCCAAAGCATATATTCAACCAGCCACCTCCCATACCTGTCCAGTATGTAGCCCAGGGCATGCGAGGACCGTGCTGTCAGCTACGGATGACACAGCCACTAGTCCCTTAACATTGGACACAGTCTCTATCTGGCTCAGAAGCTTAAGGTCCGCGAAGTTGTAGACAAGGACCTGCATTCAACAAGCATGTATGGTGTGTTTCAATATGGCTGTGTGCATTCATGCACACACACACACACATGTATGCTTGAGTGTATGTGTGTGTGTGTGTGTGTGGGGGGGGGGGGGGGGGGGGGGGGGGGGGGGGGGGGGGGGGGGGACAAGGACCTGCATTCATTACATTAAATTATTGTCGTAGACAGGCCATAGATGACCTAATTCAACAAGCATGTATGCAAGGATGTAGGTAGTTAGGTTGCACTTGCGCTGCCCACCGTGTTCATCCTGCCCAATCAAATGCATGTATGTCGTGAAGAATCTTATACTTTGTGTCTCATGATGTTTTTATGTGTGCGTGTGAGTTTGTGTGTGTACATATACCTGTGTGTGTTAGTATGAGTGTGAGTTTCTGTGTGTGTACGTGTGAACCTGTGTGTGTGTGAAGCAAGGGATGCTTCTGATGGTGCGAAGCGGTCAGCCTGTGCATCCAATCATATGCATGTGCATGTTTATATATATTTAAATGCTTGCAAATTTAGCAAGGTTAACCGTGGCATACAACTATTTTTTTAACAAGCATGTGTGCAAGCATATTTTCGAGACTCCCCAAACCATGCCAGCTCACCTTATGCTCCAGCGCAACCACAATCCTATCCCGCCGAAGCCGAACAGCCCGAATCTGGTACGTGCACAAGCATGTAATTGTCAGTGGATTGATGAGTGCGTAAGCATGTAATGATCAGTGGAATGATGAGGGTGTAGGCATGTAATTGTCAGTTGCATGATGAATTGGTGATTGCGTAAGCATGTAATGATCAGTAGTCTGTTGCACACTTATGTAGTTGTCAGTGGTATGCTGAGTGCACAAACATGTGATGCGTTATAAGGATGGAGCGTTGTGTATTGTTGAGCATTGACAACGTTACACAAAGATAACCTAATCACATGACAAGTCAAACTCAAATTCATTCATTCATTACATTGTCAAATAAAAGATGATCAAGCTTTCGACCATGTCATTCGTTTAACCTAACAAAATCTGCCTAGCACTAGTAAATGTCAAAATATGTCCTTCCATCCTTCGAGTGAAGCAGAAGCTGACCAACCAAATACCCGTGTGCCCCGTACTGCTCTTGATAACAATGTAGACCATTTAACTAAAACCCATGTGACCCATGTGGCACTTGACTAATTGCAAGACCTGCCAAATGCTCATATGACCCATGCGGAACTTCAACATAATCTGAGCAAGCAAACACCCATGTGGCCCATGTGGCTCTTGTACATTCATCCGACATACCTGGCTTCTAAAGCTGAGCTCTCCAATGCACTTCCCTTGGTGGTCATCCCATATCATCACCTGCATCACATTGCATCACATTGGATCACATTGCATCACATTGTATCACATCACATCGCATCAGAATGATGATGTTCCTCATATTGAATGTTGCTACAGCTACCACTGCTGCTGCTGATGCGATCATGGTGCTACTGCTGCTGCTGTTCCTGGTCTTATCACCAGGATTGTCTTGGAGGTGCTACTTGTAGCACAAGTGCTAAATACTGGTGTGGCTACTACTGCTCTGATAGTTGCAGCTGCTGCTGCTGTTGTTCCTGGCTATATCACAGATCATGCATCAAATGATACAGTATGAAAATACTGGTGTGGCTACTGCTGCTCTGATCGCTGCTGCTGCGGCTGCTGTTCCCGGCTAAATCACAGATCATGCATCAAATGGTACCGTATGAAAATAATGGTTTTGTTACAACTGGCCTGACTGTTGCAGCTGCTGCTGCTGCAGTTGCTTGCTATATCATGCATCACATGGCTTGAGCATGTTGTTGCTGCTGCTACTGATCTGATTGCCGCTGCTGCCTCAACCGTTACTACTGCTCCTGCTGCTGTTATGGTTTCTTTCACAGATCATGCATTGCATGGCTTGAGCATGTCGATGCTGCTGCTCCTGCTCCAACGTTGCTGCTGCTTCTGGTGCTGCTTCTGGTGCTACTTGTACTGTAACTACTGCTCCTGCTGCTGCTGTTACTGGCTCTATCATAGATCATACATCACATGGCATGAACACGCTGGTCGTCCTGCTACCGCTCTTGTTATTGCTGCCTCTGGTGCTGCTGATACTGCCCACATAATAGATCATGCATCATATGGCATGACCACGCTGGGCTTGCTGCTACTGCCCCAATTATTACTGTTGCTACTGCGACTGCACCTTCTGCTGATTCTGGAAGTAGCTACAGCACAGATCATGCATCACAGGGCATGAGCAAGCCGATTGCTACTGATACTGCCACGATTGTTGCTGACAGCCTTGTATGTGGATGTTAATTATAGTGTTTTACATGGGATAAGCTCACCGACAACCAGGCAGACATATTATGCAGGTAGAAAATCAGACAAACAAGATTTCAAGCAGACAAAGGATACAACATGTTGAACCCCCTGTTTCACCTCACTTAGGCTGACAAGTAATTCCGAGGCAGGACCCAGTCACACAATGGCCTAGATGTCTCACTAACACAGTTTTCATCGATCCCATGCCCTTGCATCCCTAAACTGAACTGCTACCAAATACCCCCCCTATCATCTTACCCCTGTCTTGCCCAGTGTGCAGAGTTTCAAGGCTTACCTTGGTAGGTGGATATTTGGGTGCAGGACCCCCACCTACGATGGCCAAGATGTTGCACCGAAAAAGCATCTCGACAAGCCCGATCCCACCATTGTTGTTAAAGCCTCGGCAAAACTGGGGGGCGGTGGGAGGCGAGGTGATGTTGGGGAAAGGGTTCAGGCAATGAGCTCGCGGTTCGGTTTGGAGAGAGCAGGGTGGAAGGTATGCAACTTCAACAACCTCGTTCAGCACAATTCGCGTGATTAGCAAGCGCGGATAACAATGTGGGGCACATGCAAGAGGGTTATCAGGACTGGAAGCAAACTGATGCATCCGAATATGCACTGCATTGCTGAGGTGGGTATTTGACCCCCCCGCGCTAAAGTTGCAGTTGCAAGGCCCAGACGACATATTTATTACAGCTCGGGGGCTTCGTTGATTCAAAGCAGCGCGCACCGTTTCTCGGTAAGGATCTGCGCTGAAAACTTTGAAGCCAGTGGTCATTCCGCAAGCAAAGCAACTCGCATCCTGGTTAATCGATATCGAGAGCAGGCTCGACGACATGGTGGAGGAAATACGCTCGGGAGCCCGGGGAAATGTGCAGCTGCTGCTACTAAGGCAAAAATAGAAGCCCTTGGCAAATGAACAAACAAGTAAGATGTCCACGTCATAATTGGGGGGTGAGTATTTAGGGGGGCCTTAGCGAGGGTGGTATATTCTCTTGCTGAGCGAAGCTTGGAGGGATTTGAAGCTTGCGATATGCCGCTAGAGCATATACATACGCTTATTTCAGCATGCAACCAAGCTGCGCTCATCCAGCGCTGGAATACTAGTGCTTGTGTTGGTTTCAGTTTTGCGCCCAACTGTCCAATCCACACTAGGGGGCGCCCCTGGGGGGCGCCTGAGTGACGCGAGTACCCGACTAGGGCTTCGTGACGCTAACTAGGTCCCCATCTGGGATGTGGGTCCAGATGTCCTCCTCGGCTCAGTCAAGCCGCATGCGTTCTGCAAGTCAAGTCGGGCATCAGCAGTCCGGGGCAATGCTATCTGCTTATATCCTTAGCTTCTGAGTAGAAGAATGGAGGTCCCTTGCCTTTCCTCCCTACAAGGAGCACATGGGACATGTCCAGTTGTCTACCCTTCGAGGCGATAATCCTTCTTGGTAAAACAAAGTCGATGACTCGATGGTCCAGTTGGTAGTTGGTTTGTTCGAGGAGACTTCACAAGCCACTTCCGAGACGAATCTGTTGTTTTAAAATCTACGTTTCATGTGTCAAAGGCCACGTGTTGTACACTGAATTACTCATATGAGTTAAACCTACGCCTCCAACGTAAAGGACCCCCCCCCCCCCCCCCCCCCCCCCCCCCCCCCCCCCCCTGGGTGGGGGGCTCAGGAGGCTACGGTATACGTACGAAACATCGGGAGAAATTGAAGATTGCAAGGGGTCGAAATGGGGTACTTATGTATGACTTGGGTTCCAACATTGGCAAACATGCTTTGGCAAAAAACTATTCCTAAAAGCAGATTGGACAGGGGTGGGCTGCCTAAAAGTATGCTTGTAAACCATTTACCAGCAACTTTGGAATGTTATACCCCCAACACTTCCCACCCCACCCTTCTTCAGGCCCTCAAGTTGTTTGGGGTCCAAACAGACAGGTCAACAGGGCCACTCTTATGCCACCCATCTCTCCCCCACTGCTCTTCCCCCCACCACATTTCTTCCCCCCTCCTCTTGGTCCCACACACAAAGCACACCGCCTACGAAACACACACCGCCCACCCCTGGGCCCATGTCCTAAATACCGGTACTATCCCATCCGGGCCCCCCATTATCTTTCAACCTCTTCAGGCCTGGGGGGAAATCACCTCCACTATTGAAAGGACAAAGAGGCACCAACTCTTCCTCATCGCCACCCCCTGGGCCACCCCTTTTGTTGTGTTACGCCTTATTGGTCGTAACATACTAACCTCGGTCACGCATATGCCCGGTCAGGCTATCTACCCTGGGCCGCTGGACAGCTACGGGCGGATACCATCCGCCAGCTAAGTCCGTTATATTGTAGCTTAGGCAGGCCCTTGTGCCGCCATCTCTAGTTGCTACTTATACCAGCAAGATCTGCTTGCTACTATCTTGAACAACGTGTAACAACTGTGTTAGTACCCTTCGTCCCATTGCCCCATTGTCCCCGAAAAGCAAGTAAAACTAAACCTTTTACCCAAGCATGAAATGAAGCTATGCATCACCTCCATCCCTTCCACAAAGACATCCAATCCATCCCCATCCCTGCCATACATCGGTCCTGCCCCCCCCCCCCCCCCCCCCCCCCCCCCCCCCCACACACACACACACACACATACACACACACACAAGGTGGGCTACTTTCGGCTACTGCTCTGACACCAACCAATCGGTTAAATCCGTGGAAAAAAGGAATCAGCACAAGACTCTATCACAGGCTCTGGTACATCAGGGATACAAAGTTATCTACTCAGTTTTTACATTGGGTACCACAGGGACCATACCCATCAATGCACTTCCCGACCTCACCCGCCTAGGTATCTCCAAAGTAGCCACCCTCAAGCTCTGCAATAAACTTCACACCCATGCCACTCTCTTTTCAGTCCACTTTCGCGTGCAGACGACACATGGACCAGGCCCAAAACCCTCCTCCAGGGGGATGACAGCCCCCCCCCCCCCCCCCCTCCCCCCCCCATTGGTGGTTGACCCCAATGCAAGCAAATGGCCTGACCCCCTCAATCCCGCGCCTCATAATAAGGCGCACTATTTAGTTATTCATTAGAACCTGATTCACCAAAATGAGAACAAAATGATTCCTCTACATTACTTGATGTGCAATCTAGACTCTAGAGGTGGAAGTTCGTGAGAAGTTGCCCCTGTCGCTGGTTTGTGTCGGCAGTCCCACCTCCTGGGTGAAATTCCTTTCACACAAAAATGTCAATCAATGATTGTATAAAGAGATTGGATCGAGTACGTCTTGATAAGAATCCATAAGAATGCTATGATTTGAACTGATTATTATGTTACAGCCGAAGACTGCGAGCAGCCTTAAAGGCTGGAGCCATGTAACCAAGTTCAAGTTACGTGTAGGCCTCTTGGTGGGCTTCATGCAATCATGCAGTTTTTAGCTGACGTTTCTCTGGTTCCCCACAATACCCTGGGTTTTAGTTATGTAATGTGAAAGAGGAGATCAATTGCTGTCAGATGAGCTAACTTACAGTAAATTTCACCCCCCCCCCCCCCCCCCCCCCCCCCCCCCCCCCCCCCCCCCCCTCCCCCCTTCATAAATCTTTCAACTTTTTGTACCCGTCATGTTTTTCCGTCCTCCTACACGGAACATGGATTTGAACTCGCGAAAAGCAGATTCTGAAGTACCACTGAACAACCTAGGCTGGAACCACAACTAGCAGTACAGTACTGCAACACTACAACTGGGGCCTCGATATTCAAGACCTGCTCTAGCGCAGACCAGGGTACTACTTTTTGCCAAATTGGTCAGCGCTTAAAGCGCACAAACGTCAGATTGGTCAGCGCTTTTGAGTGCAAAAAGCGCAAAAACAGCGTCAACCGCGCAGAGGGGCTCAAAAAGGCAGCGCGGCACCGCGTGCACTTAGAAGTACCCTGGCGCAGACAGCGAGAGCACATCCATGAGGGGGGCCTACTGTGTACTTTATGCTGTGCACTTCCAAGATCTGGATGGCGGTAAATGCCTCTAGATTCAAGACCAGCTCCAGCATGGAGGGCGACATCCACAAGGGAGGCCTACTATATACTTCATGCTGTGTACACGGCCTGGATTGGCGGTATAGGCATCACGATTCAAGACCTGCTTCAGCGCAGACAGCGACAGTACATCCATGAGGGGGGCATGCTGTTCACTTCATGCTGAGTACTTCAAGGCCTGGATGGCGGTTAGGCATCTATATTCAAGACCTGCTTCAGCCTGGAGGGCGACAGAACGTCCATAAGGGGGGCCTGCTGTGTACTTCATACTGTGTACTTTAAGGCCTGGATGGCAGTATATGCCTCCATATTCAATACCTGCTCCAGCATGGAGGGCGACAGCACATCCATAAGGGGGGCCTGCCCACTCGCTCCTGCCAGCAGAGCCACCAGGTCTGAGCCCTGGCTACCGTCGTCACCTAGGGCCACCAGGGCTTGCCTCAACAGGCAACATCGCAATACGACCTGGGTGTGGATGTGGATGTGAGGGTGGGGTGGTTGGGGGAGGGGGGATAAGAGATACAGACAGTAATGCGTTATATGATCATGGTTATCATATTATTATTGTAATTATTATCAATATAATTTATACATCATCATTTTTATCTCCAATACATTCTTGATCACGTGCATGCATAATACCGCGAATACTAAATAGCGCACGTCTAGTGCCTTAGGGGACAATGTGCAGCCTCTGTTACGTCTGAGTTCATCAATGTTAAATACATATGATTAGTAATCATAACCTCGAACCCAGTGATATGACTCTCACGAGAGCCCCTTTCAGTGATATACAATGGTCTGGTGGTAGACCAGATTGCTTGAGGAAGAAGAGTCGGGGGTTCGACTCCCCGTTCGGTCGCTCTTGGCGTTGCAGGTCGTTGTCAACCGCGGTGGTTGCTTGTCCAGTTGAGGTAGGAGGCCGCTCCCTCCCCAACGGGCTCCCTTAACACCACGCCCCACCAGGCGTTATCATTACTCTCATGAGGTTTAACTAGCATTTATGAGCCGGAACTATTACTTGATCGAGCTGCGTCTCACTTATAATCGAGCTGTAACTAACGTTATATTTTATTGATCGGGCCATCACATCACAAAAAGACAACCATCAGTATCACCACTTTCAATTAGCCCCTCCTGCTATATATAGCACTACAGCCTTAGCAAGGCAGTTTGAACCGACAGTCTCCATGCAGATCTGCCCCTGCCGTGCGCAAGCACCAGGGTCAGCCGATACTCCAAACGGTCGAGTACCATACCGACACACAAATCCATCTACCCACCGCACCGCCACCCACCCATCCATCCACCCACTCATCCGTAGTGTCGTATGAAGGAGGTCGCAAGTGTGCTGCCGCTATTCCCCTAGATGGGAGCACTGATCTGGACAAGCTTAGTGCATCGGTGAGTCAGCTTCATGTTTCGAGTACCATACCACAAATGCATTGTTCCCAAAATTTGACGTTTTTATTCGGGCGAGACGCGGAGGGGCAAAAATAGGGTTCCGCAGAATCGAACCCGGGCCGCACAGTGCACAAGGCCGGGCGAAACCGTCCCGAAGATTCGTCAGTCCAGGGTTCGATGGGTGCTCAGTTGGCGTCGTCGCCGAAGAAAAACGTTACATTTTCGTGTCAGTACTGTATATAAAAGCCCCTTGCAGCGAATCAATTGGTCTAGTGGCACACCAATTTGCTTTGAGGATGCAGGGTCGGGGGTTCGATTCCCCCTACGGTCGCCCTGAGCGTTGCAGGTCGTTGTCAACCGCGATGGTAGCTTGTCCTGTTGAGGTAGAAGACCGCTCTCTACCCGCGTACAACGGGTTCCCTTAATACCACGCCCCACCAGGCGTTATCATTACCTTTTATTACTGTATATAAAGAGTCGATCCTGATTGTTCGCGGTCGGACAACTCTCTTCAGCCCATTTGGCTCCCACTGGACTACAACATACGTACATACACACGAAGAGAGCCATCACATCACACAAAGAGCTCATATTGCACACAATAATTTTCTATACATCAATTATACAGACAGATGGTACTTCAAGAAGAAAAAAAGAAACATACTAAACACATGCAACACACTAACAGAGACACACTCGCTGTAAACGTTGGTAACGCTGGAAAGTGATGATCGTCATATCACACCATGAGTGTCACACACCAAGAGGGTTACCCTAAGTGCGCCTACTCTTATGTAGGAGTAGCAACGCCATTCAAACTGGATACTCGGTGTCACTGGTTTGTGTCGGGAGACCCACCTCCTGGGTTGAAATTCCTTAAAAAATAAAAACTGACCTGACCCAAGCAGCTACGCCGACATGACTCTGCACCGGTGACTTTACAGTCACTCTCAAAGTTGACGAGGGTCACGTCTGGCAGTTCCGCGTAGCTCCCATCTAGGAGAGAGACCACTAGCTCAGTGGCCAGCTGGGAAGCCTACAAGGGATTGCAATGAGAAGGGGGGGGGGGGGGGGGGGGGGGGGGCAGATGAGGGGGATGAAAGGAGTGGATGGTGTTGAGTGATGAAGTTACCACTAGTGCAGTGGCCAGCTGGGAAGCCTAACGTGTAGTGCACTGAGGGGGATGGAGATGAGGGGGATGAAAGGAGTGGGTGGAGATGATATCTGACAAGGAGTGAGGTAAGGTGCTGTGTCTTGCAGAGTTAAGGGTGGTGTGAGTGATGACATGGCCACTAGCACAAACCATTGTTCATACCTGTGGACTAGCGTGTGAGAATGACAGCCTGGTGGTGACAAAACCCTCGGCTGACTAGGATGATGTCACCATAAGGGTAGTGATTATGGGTAGGTCATGTGAAAACCCACAAACCATTGTTCGTACAATCATACCGCCATTACAATATAGGCCCTAGAGCATACGTGTGAGCTAGCTTGAGAGGGTAACAAATTGTATTTGAGTACAAAAAAAAACCACTTTGAGTACAAAAAACAGAAGAAAACAAACAAAAACAAACTTGAGCATACATGTGGGCCGCACACTAGGTAAAGCGTTGTAAACAAACAGACCATTGTTCATACCTGTGGACTAGCGTGTGAGAATGAGAGCCTGATGGTGACAAAGCCCTCAGCTGACTCAGGTGATGTCACCTCTAGCTTTGCCCCAACCTCCTGATGTGAGTCAGAGAACTGGCGCTCAATGCTTCCAAGGGTCATGCGCAAGCGAGATTCCAAGTCGTACAGTCGCGCTCCCTGCGGGGGGAAGGACAAAAGATTTAGACCACAACATTATCACCTTCAAGCTCATCATCATCATTATCCCCATCATCACCATCTTTATCATCATCATCATCATCATCGCAATCTTTATCCCCATCATCATCATCCCCATCACAATCTTTACCAGCAACAGCAGCAGCAGCACCTTTGTCGCCCCCCACTCATTCTCAAGCTTATCATCATGACCCATTCCACAGCCGCTGCTGCTACCCCACCCCCACCCACCCACACACACACCACACACACCATCAACCCCCACTGTCCAACCTACCACCAAGCTTCCCCTCCCCACAAGCACACCTACTGCCCAACCTACCACCATGCTCACCTTCATGACAGCGAACAGTGGCGAGTTTGCCGCCTCCAAGCCCTCAACTTCAAACTCCTTGTTTGTCACATGGAGCTCCACCAGCGTCAGCTGTCCAGTGGCTCTCCATCCATCTGCGGCTCTTCCCCCCCACCCCCTCTACCTCCACCAAACCTACCACCATGCTCACCTCCATGACAGGGAACAGTAGCGAGTCGGCAGACTCCCCACCCTCAACATCAAACCCTGTTGCTTGTCACATGGATCTCCAAAAGCGTCGGCTGACCAGTGGCCCTCCCCCCCCCCCCCCCCCCCCCCCCCCCCCCCCCAAGCACACACACACCACCGCACCCCCTACCTCCACCAAATCTACCACCATGCTCACCTTCATGACAGGGAACAGTAGCGAGTTGGCTGACTCCCCGCCTTCAACATCAAACTCCTTGCTCGTCACATGAAGTTCCACCAGCGTCGGGGCCTCGGAATCAGCCGACCAGTGGCCCTCCATCCACCCACTCTTCAGAACTTCCTCCACATAGGAAGCCAGCAATGACCTTGCCGTTCTCTCCAGGTCATCAGCGCTACCGGGAGGGGGGGCTACGGCCAAAGCTGAGGACGTTGGAGGGGCAGGGGTAGCAGCCGAAGCCGAAGTCCCTGACTGTCCTAGACCCCCATGAACTGCGTTGTACTGCCGATCCCATTGGACGAACTCGTGGTCTAGGGTGAAGTACAGCCGCCATTGTGCCAGCTCAGCAGTTGCCGACCTCATAAAGCTACACTGGCTGTCCAGCTCAGCGATGGCGTCGCTGCCTTGGTCACCTTCATGGGACGAGGTAGCCTCCATGATGGTCACCCGCTCAAGCATCTCTTCAATATAAGTGGCAGACCCCCGCTCAAAGCCTAAAGCCAAGGACAAGGCACACAAGGTTTCTCGTTATCAGTCAGTTATCATTCACCAGTCAGTTATCATTCATTAAATCAGTTATCAGTCAGTTATGAGTCACGCGCTCAAGCATCTCTTCAATATAAGTGACAGACCCCCGCTCAAAGCCTATGGGGACAAGGCACACAAAGTTTCACATTATCAGTCAGTTATCATTCGATAAGTCCTAGGCAGCGTCACTTGCAGAAATTTGAGGAGAGTGTTATCGGAGCGACAGGTGGCAACAGAATCAAGCGGACCAAAGCCACTTAGTAACGAGTAGGGATCGGCATATCGCATGATGTTGGCCGAAGGTGAGTATGATATCATATGATATCATTCAAATTGCATCATATGATATCATTCAAATTGCATCATATGATATCATACAAATTGCATCATATGATATCATACAAATTGCATCATATGATATTGTATTTAAATGGTAACTTGAGCCTAGTCAGACTGCCGGCATCATACGATGACATGATATCATATATCATCATATCGCCGTTCCGTAGTCAGAGATAGTTGGCTGACGTGTCAGGCTTCGTGTCGGTCGCACGGTCGTAGGCCGGCCGCACAAACAAACAGGCAACTGGGTGACCCTGGGGGCTCCCACCTCCCAGAGGGGGGGGCTCTGCCTAAAACCTCGTTTGAAACAATTCAAGTGGCAGACCCGCGTTGAAAGCCTACAAGGCACACAACGGCTCAGTTGCACTGTTTCCTTTTTGGGCTGCACCCGGCAGCACACACACACGCGGTGAGACCCACCTTCAGGGATGACACGCTCAAACAGCTCCCACCCAGCGCTGGCTGCTACTGGCCCCCCTAGTGCAAACTCCCGGCACAGGTCGACACATAATCTGAGAGCGTCCCCAAACACGTAGGCCTCCACCCCAATAGCCTCGAAGCTGCCGTCGCCCTCCGTGAATGCTTGTGAGCTGGTAGCGGCTAGGAAGGGGAAGAAGGCCCAACGGGAGGCACGGGAGCGGTGTAGGGGGCCCAAGGAGGGGGAGAAGCGGCTTTTCTCGTAGAAGGTCAGCATCTGCAGCCGGGTCTCGTGGTCCCTGTTCAATTGAGGGGTGGGGATGGGAGGGTGAGGGTGAGGCTAACGAGCTGGTGGCGGTTGGAAGGGGAAGAATGCCCAATGGGAGCCGTGTAGGGGGCCCCAAGAGGGGGAGAAGAGATACTTTTCATGGAACGTCAGCAACTGCAGCTGTGTCTCGTGGTCTCTGTTCAATTAAAGGGTTGAGGTGGGAGGGAGGGAGGGAGGGAGGGGTTGGGTGGGAGATGAGTAGGTTGGGTGGAAGTGTTGGGAGTGGGTGGTGGTGGGGAGGGTGAGGGTGAAGGTGAAGGTGAGGTGAATGCTTATGAGCTGGTAGCTTCTAGGAAACGGAAGAAGCCCCCATGGGAGGCGCGGAAGCGGTGGAGGGAGCCCAAGGAGGGCGAGAAGCGGCTCTTCTCATAGAAGGTCAGCATCTGCAGACGGGTCTCGTGGTCCTTGTTGAAAAGAGGGGTGGAGGTGTGAGGGTGGAGGTGGGGGGGGTGGAGGTGAGGGTCGAGGTGGGGAGGGTGGAGGTGAGGGTGGAGGTGTGAGGTGGGAGGGTGGAGGTGGAGGTGTGAGGGTCGAGGTGTGAGGGTGGAGGTGAGGGTGGAGGTGTGAGGGTTTAGGTGTGAGGGTGGAGGTGGGAGGGAGGAGGTGAGGGTGGAGGTGTGAGGTGGGAGGGTGGAGGTGGAGGGTGTGAGGGTCGAGGTGTGAGGGTGGAGGTGAGGTGGAGATGTGAGAGTTTAGGTGTGAGGGTGGAGGTGTGAGGGTGGACGGTGGGAGGGAGGTGAGGGTGGAGGTGTGAGGGTGAGGTGTGAGGGTGGAGGTGTGAGGGTGGAGGTGTGAGGGTGGAGGTGTGAGGGTGGAGGTGTGAGGGTGGAGGTGTGAGGGTGGAGGTGAGGGTGGAGGTGAGGGTGGAGGTGAGGCTAAAGGTGAGGGTGAAGGTGAGGTGAATGCTTATGAGCTGGGGGCGGGTAGGAAGGGGAAGAATGCCCAACCGTGTAGGGGGCCCAAGGAAGGCGAGAAGCGGGTCTTCTCGTAGAAGGTCAGCATCTGCAGACGGGTCTCGGGGTCAGGGTGTAGGTGTGTGAGTGTGTAGGCGCAGGTGTGTAGGTGTATATGAGTGTGAGTTGGTAGGTGTGTAGGTGTGTAGGTGTGTAGGTGTGTGAGTGTGTAGGCGCAGGTGTGTAGGTGTATATGAGTGTGAGTTGGTAGGTGTGTAGGTGTGTAGGTGTGTGAGTGTGTAGGCGCAGGGGTGTAGGTGTATATGAGTGTGAGTTGGTAGGTGTGTAGGTGTGTGAGTGTGTAGGCGCCGGTGTGTAGGTGTATATGAGTGTGAGTTGGTAGGTGTGTAGGTGTGTAGGTGTGTGAGTGTGTAGGCGCAGGTGTGTAGGTGTATATGAGTGTGAGTTGGTAGGTGTGTAGGTGTGTGAGTGTGTAGGCGCAGGGGTGTAGGTGTATATGAGTGTGAGTTGGTAGGTGTGTAGGTGTGTAGGTGTGTGAGTGTGTAGACGCAGGTGTGTAGGTGTATATGAGTGTGAGTTGGTAGGTGTGTAGGTGTGTAGGTGCAGGTGTGCATGTATGTATGTTTATAGGTGAGTGCGTATGCTTTGTGCCATCTCTCTTCTCACCTGACATGAGTGACCATGAAGTTTGCCTGTGCCTCACCCTCATCCATCAAGTCAGCTCGGCTGTGCTGTCGCTGGAAGCAGTGTCCAAACCACTCCTCCATGCAGCAGTACACCTCGTAGCAGCGGCCGTCAGCATCTGCAGAACCTGCATGCATGCATGCATGCATGTATACATGAATGAATGTCGTTACAGTCCAGTTCGTGCTACAGTTAAATATTTTTGCGATTCTTGTCGCACTTTTAAATTACCTGCGCAGACTCAGGGCAATGGGACTTTGAGGGTCATGGCTTGGCTTAGCTTGGCTTGGTTGCTGACTTGGCTTGGCATAAACGGCTGAAGTCAAAAATACTTTGATACCAACAGCAGCGTGCAGAAAACACATTGGTTAAACAGGGCCCCCCTAACCGATGCCCCCCCCCCCCCACCCCCACCCCCACCCACACACACACACACACCGGGCCCTCACCCCCTGCCCCCCTCAACACCCCCCTTTCTGCACACACACACACACACACCTCCCCTGCACTCACCCTCCCCACCCGTGAAGGCCACTACGGCCCCTGGTGTTGCGTCCACCGCCTGCGAGGAGGGCCTAGCCCCGCCCTCCAAGCCCACCAAGCTGTTTGTCAGCTGTTGCATCAACTCATGGCTCAAGATCTCCTTCAGGGGCTCCTTCAGGTGTGGCAGGTACTGTGGGACAAGGGACAGCCGGCCTCGCTCTATAAGGCCTGCTACGTACAGCGCAACCACCTGCTCTGACACTGAGCTTATCCTGTAGGGGTGGGCCGGAAGGCAGGAGGGTGGTGATGAGATATGGGCGTGGAAATAGGTGTGAAGGTAGAAGGTAGGAGGTTGAGCAGGTACTGTGGGACAAGGGCAGCCGGCCTCGCACTATGAGGCCTGCTACGTACAGCACCACCACCTGCTCTGACACTGAGCTGATCCTGTAATGGTGGGCGGGAAGGCAGGAGAGTGGTGAGGAGGAGATGGGGAAGTGGCAGGGAAAGAGGTGTGGAGGTAGAAAGCAGGAGATTAGGGAGATATTGTGGGACAAGGGGCAGACAGCCTCGCTCTTTGAGGCCTGCTACGTACAGCACCACCACCTGCTCTGAGACTGAGCTGATCCTGTAATGGTGGGCGGCTAAGCCTACCAACAAATTTCAAACATTATCATACCAGTACTACTGCCGACCTCCCACCCACCCACACCCACAAACACACCTGCTGACTTTAAACGTATCCTCAGAGGTCTGTGCAACACACCCGGTGCCTCCATGGCGAGCATCAGGTAGGTGGCTAAGCACACCACAAAGTTCAAACATTCCCATACCAGTACCAGTACCAATCGCAGCACCATCCACCCCACCACTACCACAAACACACCTGCTGACTTCAAACGTATCTTCTGAGGTCTGAGCAAACACGCCCAGTGCCTCCATGGCGAGCATCAGGTGTGCGGCGAAAGATGACATCCGTGACGCGTACGTGGGCAGCAGGCCATGGATCTCAGCGGCCTCAGCATCTTCTCCGGAAGCTTCTAGAAGCATCCCCTCAGGGGTGCTGCCACTCTCCTTTGCCACCAGCCACTCGTAGAGGAGCAGCACCAAAGCAGAGATGGAGTCCTTGATAAGCAGCTGCTGCACCTGGATGAACGGAAGTGAGGGGGGCGTGAGTGTTAGGGGGGTGGACTGAAATAGAGAAGAGCAGTAGCAGCAGCAGAAGCGGCAGCTTTGGCGGTAGTGGAAGCAACAGTCCCCCCACCCACCCACCCACGATAACCACCACCACCACCACACGTACACACAATCATCTCAATCACCACAATGATCATCATCATCACAACCCTTTGACCCTGGCCGCACCCAGGGCCGCAGCATCTCATGGTCTACTTAGGCCAGGGCAGGCAAAGGTGACGAGTTGAGCAAGTCTAAGACCACACCAAAGGACTGGGCTAGCATTGCTGTGGTGCCGCCTGCGATGCCCCCCCTAATTCCAGCATGGAGATTCAGGTTATGGGGCGGCAAGCAGCCCTCCCCCCCCACACACATACACATACAAAAACACCATCATCACCATGATTACAATTATCATCATCACTACCCTTAAGAGCCTGACCGCACCTGGCGCAGCTTCTCATGGCCTGCCTGGGCCAAGGCCGGCACTGGCGATGAGTTGAGCGCGTCAAAGACCTCATCGAAGGTCTGGGCTAATGTTGCCGTGGTGCCACCTGCTGTGGCCCCCCTAATTCCCGCCTGGAGAGTCAGGTTGTGGGGCGGCCAGCAGCCAATGGCTGAGGAGAGGGAGGCCTCGACAGCAGCGGAAGCCTTGGAGGCGGGGATACCGCAGTTCTTGAGCACATTGACCAAAATATCGCCTCCTATCTATAATGCATAGGGGGAGGATCGGTTGGTTGGGTGGCTGGTTGGCTGGTTGGTTGGTTGATTGACAGACAATTTTGGTTGATTGGTTAGTTGGTTGATTGGTAGTTTGATTGGGTAAATATATGGTTGGTTGGTTGGTTGGTTGAATGACCAAATGATTTGGTTGGTTGGTTGGTTGGTTGGATGGCTGATTGATAGACTGGAAGATTTGGCTGGTAAGATAATTGGTTGGTTGGTTGGTTGGTTGGTTGGTTGGTTGGTTGATTGATTGATTGACTGACCCATTTGGTTGGTCGCCTCGTAGGTTGTTTTTCTCTGTATTAATGTACCAGCTGGTATAGATATAATTTGCAACAGCTGCTATCTTTGCCACACACCACATCCTGGGGGCTTTTGTTTCCCGCTCATATTACATATCAAATCATATTATATATTAATGATTCATTATTAACTTGTTCATTTGTTTATTTGCTCAATTGATCTGCCACACACCACCTCCTGGGGGCTTAGGAATTACGCTCATATGACATATCAAATCATATTCTATATTAAAATATGTAATTCATGACTTGTTTATTTGTTTATTTGTTCACTTGGCCATACACCAGATCCTGGTGATTTGGCGTCCTGCTTGTATCAACACGAATTCTAGTTTAATTATTAATGATTCATTCACAACCTTTTTTCTTTTTCACTAAGCCACGCCACCTCTTTTTCACTAAGCCACGCACCACCTCCTGGGGGCTTAGGCGTTCTCCTCATAGGACGCATCAAATCATCTTATATATTAATGATTCATTCATAACTTGTTTATTTGTTCACTTGGCCACGCACCAGATCCTGGGGGCTGAGGCGTTCCGGTCATATAACATATCAAATCATATTCTATATTATTGATTCATTCACAACTTGCTTATTTGTTCACTTGGCCACACACCACCTCCTGGAGAACTGGGGGCTTAGGCGTCCCGTTTGTGTCAAGTCAAATTATAGTTTAACTATTAATGATTCATTCACAACTTGTCTTCTTTCATTTTTCACTTGGCCACGCACCACGTCCTGGGGGCTTAGGCGCTCCGCTCATATGACATCATATCATCTTCTATATTAATGATTCATTCATTAAAAAATATGTGTTCATTTGTTCTCTTGGCCACGAACCAGATCCTGGGGGCTAAGGCATTCCGCTCGTATTGAGTTATCTTCTATCTTAGTTTTCATTCATACCGATTAATGACTTGTTTATTTGTTTATGTGTTCACTTGGCCATCTACCAGTTCCGCTCATATCAAACCATCTTCTATATTCATTATTCATTTACAATTATAATTAATCGTCAATTATTTATTATGCATGCATAACTTGTTTATCAGTCTTTTTGTTAACCTGGCCACGTACCAGATCCTGGGGGCTTTGGCGTTCCGCTCGTATCAAATCATCCGTCCTAAGGTCCAACCACGCACGGCAGTACGCCCAGCATGCATCCTCCCAGTTGTTGCACACAGGCAGCACAGCTGACAGATTGCCGCACAAGGCTCCGTACAACGCAGCCTCAAACTTGCTGCCTGCAATTAAATCAATAAAGAGTGCGCCTTATTACGAGCCGTGAGGTTGAGGGGGGCAGCTCATTTGCATGCTCTGGGGCCAACCACCAAAAACATGAAGACATATAAACAGCAGGAGGTTCAAGGACTTGCTACCTGCAATTCATTGTAGGAAACAATTTTTAGTTTTGTATCTGGCCACTGTTTTTGAGAACTGTTTTTGAGAACTGTTTTTGAGAACTGTTTTTGAGAACTGTTTTTGAGAACTGTTTTTGAGAACTGTTTTTGAGAACTGTTTTTGAGAACTGTTTTTGAGAACTGTTTTTGAGAACTGTTTTTGAGAACTGTTTTTGAGAACTGTTTTTGAGAACTGTTTTAGAGAACTGTTTTTGAGAACTGTTTTTGAGAACTGTTTTTGAGAACTGTTTTTGAGAACTGTTTTTGAGAACTGTTTTTGAGACCTGTTTTTGAGACCTGTTTTTGACAACTGTTTTTGACAACTGTTTTTGACAACTGTTTTTGACAACTGTTTTTGACAACTGTTTTTGACAACTGTTTTTGACAACTGTTTATGACAACTGTTTATGACAATTGTTTTTGACAACTGTTTTTGAGACCTGTTTTTGACAACTGTTTTTGACAACTGTTTTTGACAACTGTTTTTGACAACTGTTTTTGACAACTGTTTTTGACAACTGTTTTTGACAACTGTTTTTGACAACTGTTTTGACAACTGTTTATGGACAATGTTGTTTGAAACTGTTTTGACAACTGTTTTTGACCAAACTGTTAGACAATTGTTTTTGACAACTGTTTTTGACAACTGTTTTGGACAACTGTTTTTGACAACTGTTTTTGACAACTGTTTTTGACATGTTTTTTGACACTGTTTTACAACTGTTTTTTTTGACAACTGTTTTTGACCACTGTTTTTGACAACTGTTTTTGACCACTGTTTTTGACCACTGTTTTTGATAAAGTTTTTGAGACTGTTTTTGACAACTGTTTCTGGCCACGCTTAACAACTGTTTTTGACAACTGTTTTAGATAACTGTTTTTGACAACTGTTTCTGACAACTGTTTTTGACAACTGTTTTTGACAACTGTTTTTGACAACTGGTTTTGACAACTGTTTTGGCCCTGCTTTGAACAACTGTTTTTGACAAACGGTTTGATATAACTGTTTTTGAACTGTTTTGACACCTGTTTTGACAAACAGTTTTGACAACTTGTTTTGACAACGTTTTTTTTTGACAACTGTTTTTGACAAGGTTTTCTGGCCACTGTTTTTGACAACTGTTTTTGACAACTGTTTTGAGAACTGTTTTTGACAATGTTTTCTGGCCATGCTTTGAAACTGTTTTGACACTGTTGTTGGACAACTGGTTTGTGACAATGTTTTTGGACAACTGTTTTGACAACGGGTTTTGACAACTGTTTTGACAAACTGTTTTGACAACTGTTTTTTGATAACTGTTTTCTGGCCACGCTTTGACAACGTTTTTGACAACTGTTTTTGATAACTGTTTTTTGGACAATGTTTTTGATTAACTGTTTTTGACAATGTTTTGAAAATGTTTTTGAAACTTTTGTGACAACTGTTTTTGCAACTGTTTTTGACAACTGTTTTTGACAATGTTTGGAAACAAGGTTTTTGACAAATGTTTTGGCAAATGTTTTGATAATGTTTTGACAATGTTTTTTGACACCTGTTTTTGACAACAGTTTTTGACAACTGTTTTTGACAACTGTTTTTGACAACTGTTTTTGACAACTGTTTCTGGCCACTGTTTTTGACAACTGTTTTTGACAACTGTTTTTGAGAACTGTTTTTGACAACTGTTTCTGGCCACTGCTTGACAAACTGTTTTGACAAAAAAATGTTTTGACAACTGGTTGTGACAATTGTTTTTGACAACTGGTTTTGACAACTGTTTTTGACAACTGTTCTTTGGAAAAACTTGTTTTTGACAACTGTTTCTGGCCACTGCTTTGACAAATGTTTTTGGGACAAAGGTTTTTGATAACTGTTTTGAAAATGTTTTTTGACAATGTTTGACAACTGTTGTGACAACTGTTTTTGACAACTGTTTTGACACGTTTTTGACAACTGTTTTTGACAACTGTTTTTGACAACTGTTTTTGACAACTGTTTTTGACAACTGTTTTTGACAACTGTTTATGACAACTGTTTTTGACAACTGTTTTTGACAACTGTTTATGACAATTGTTTTTGACAACTGTTTTTGACAACTGTTTTTGACAACTGTTTTTGACAACTGTTGATGACAATTGTTTTTGACAACTGTTTTTGACAACTGTTTTTGACAACTGTTTTTGACAACTGTTTTTGACAACTGTTTTGACAACGTGGCCACTGTTTTTGACAACTGTTTGTTTGACAACTGTTTTGAGATTTTGAGAGAGTGTGAGGAAACTGTTTTTTTGTTTTTTGATTTTGACAAAATGGTTCTGGGCCAACTGCTTTTTTCTTTCCACTGGCTTTTTGACAACTGTTTTTTTTTTTGTTTTTTTTGTTTTGACACATGTCACAACTCCAATGTTTTTGATACACTGTTTTTGACACTGTTTTGGACAACTGTTTCTGGCAACTGCTTTGACAACTGTTTTTCTGACAACTGTTTTTGATATGGCACTGTTTTTGACAACTGTTTTTGACAACTTGTTTTTGAGAACTGGTTTTTGACAAACTGTTTCTGGCCACTGCTTTGACAACTGTTTTTGACAACTGTTTTTGATAACTGTTTTTGACGACTTGTTTTTGAAACTTGTTTTTTTTTGGACAAACTGTTTTGAGCAACTTGTTTTGACAACTGTTTTTACTTTTTGACAACCTTTGTCTCTGCCACTGTTTTGTGACAACTGTTTTTGACAACTGTTTTGAGAACTGTTTTTGACAACTGTTTCTGGCCCACTGCTTTGACAACTGTTTTTGACAACTGTTTTTGACTAACTGTTTTTTGACAACTTGTTTTGACAACTGTTTTGACAACTGTTTTTGACAACTGTTTCTGGACAACATGTTTTGACAACTGTTTTTGACAACTGTTTTTGACACTGTTTTTGACAACTGTTTTTGACAACTGTTTTTGACAACTGTTTTTGACAACTGTTTTTGACAACTGTTTTTGACAACTGTTTTTGACAACTGTTTCTGGCCACTGTTTTTGACAACTGTTTTTGACAACTGTTTTTGAGAACTGTTTTTGACAACTGTTTCTGGCCACTGCTTTGACAACTGTTTTTGACAACTGTTTTTGATAACTGTTTTTGACAACTGTTTTTGACAACTGTTTTTGACAACTGTTTTTGACAACTGTTTTTGACAACTGTTTTTGACAACTGTTTTTGACAACTGTTTTTGACCACTGTTTTTGACAACTGTTTTTGACAACTGTTTTTGAGAACTGTTTTTGACAACTGTTTCTGGCCACTGCTTTGACAACTGTTTTTGACAACTGTTTTTGATAACTGTTTTTGACAACTGTTTTTGACAACTGTTTTTGACAACTGTTTTTGACAACTGTTTTTGACAACTGTTTTTGGCACTGTTTTGCCAACGTTTTTGACAACTGTTTTTGAATAACGGTTTTTTGACACGGTTTTTGATAACTGTTTTGAAACTCTTGTTGGACAACTGTTTTGAAACTGTTTTTGGACAAACTGTTTTTGACAACTGTTTTTACAAATGTTTTTGACAACTGTTTTGACAACTGTTTCTGGCCACTGTTTTGACAAATGTTTTTGACAACTGTTTGACAACTTTTTCTGGCCATGCTTTTTTTTTGCCAACTGTTTTTGACAACTGTTTTTGACAATGTTTTTCAACGGTTATTGACAACTGTTTGCAACTTGTTTTTGACAGGTTTTGCAACTGTTTAACAAAATGTTTTGCCACTGTTTTTGACAACTGTTTCTGGCCACTGTTTTTGACAACTGTTTTTGACAACTGTTTTTGAGAACTGTTTTTGACAACTGTTTCTAGCCACTGCTTTGACAACTGTTTTTGACAACTGTTTTTGACAACTGTTTTTGACAATTGTTTTTGACAACTGTTTTTGACAACTGTTTTTGACAACTGTTTTTGACAACTGTTTTTGACAACTGTTTTTGACAACTGTTTCTGGCCACTGCTTTGACAACTGTTTTTGACAACTGTTTTTGATAACTGTTTTTGACAACTGTTTTTGACAACTGTTTTTGACAACTGTTTTTGACAACTGTTTTTGACAACTGTTTTTGACAACTGTTTTTGACAACTGTTTTTGACAACTGTTTTTGACAACTGTTTTTGACAACTGTTTTTGACAACTGTTTTTGACACCTGTTTTTGACAACTGTTTTGACAACTGTTTCTGGCGACTTCTTCAGTTTTGTCTCTGATTCTGATTCTGATTCAGAAGGGGGGGCTCTGCCAAAACATATTGTGTAGCTGGTTTGGAGTACTAATTCATCCTGGTGGTAAGAGTGGTGGTGGTGAGAGTGGTGGTGAGTGTGGCCTCCCTGCAGCAGGGTCTTAGTAGTAGGGTAGTAGGGGCGGCGCCAATTGTGAATGGATGTGCAGGCGGACCGTGCAGTTGCATGGGAAAAGTGTTTGTGTGTACGATTCTGGAGGACCAAGCCCACAGTCACACACATGCATACACACATGGACATACACGTACAGTACACGTACATATACATGGCAGAAGTGGAAGTTTGGGGTGTAGGGTGTAGATGACAGACGTGTAAGTGTACGTATAGTGTGATGCACATACACGTGCATAGACACACTCCAACAAACAAACAGACACACAGAGGCAAGACTGCTTCCATACACGAAGCATATCCACATCCACCACCCCAACCCAACCACATCCACGACCCCAACCCCAACGCCGTCCCCAAACACACACACATTCGCTCACAAAAACACATGCACACTCTCATCTGGTGGACAGCTTGCAGGAGCTTCTCATGCCAAGAAGCAAGACTGCTTCTTGGCACAAAGCATGTCCACGCCCACATCCACAAACAAAAATACAAACACAAATACAAACACAAATACAAACACAATCATAAGCACATGCTCACAATCACTGTACGGACAGCTTGCAGGAGCTCCTGATGCCATGACGCAAGACTGCTTCCATACAAAAAAACATATCCACGCCCATATCCACAAACAAATGAACATCAACAACCACAACCACAACCACAAATACAAACACAATCACTAACACATCCTTACAATCACCCGACGGACAGCTAGTAGGAGCTACTGATGCCATGACACAAGACTGCTTCCAGGCACAAAGCATATCCACAACCATATCCACGCCCACATCCACAAAAACAACACATCAACAACCACAAGCACATCAACAACCACAAGCACATCAACAACCACAACCACAAATCTAAATCCAAACACACGCACAAATACAAACACAATCACTGACACATGCTCACAATCACCCAACAGAAAGCTTGCAGGAGCTCCTGATGTCATGAGGCAAGACTGCTTCCAGGCGCAAAGCATATCCACACCCACAAACACATCCACAACACAACCACATACACAAGCACTATCACATACACATGTTCACAATCACCCAACAGACAGCTTGCAGAAGGTCCTGATGCCATGACGCAAGAATGCTTCCAGGCACAAAGTATCTCCACAACCACAACCACAACGCCAACCCCATACACAAACACATGCACAAATACATGCACATGCACACATACAACACACAAACACATGCACACACTCACCCGACGGACTGCTTGCAGGAGCTCCTGATGCCATGGCACAAGACTGGCTCCAGACACAAAACATATCCACAACCACAACCACAACGCCAACCCCATACACAAACTCATGCATACGCACAAATACATGCACATGCACACGTACAACACACAAACATATGCACATACTCACCCGACGGGCTGCTTGCAGGAGCTTCTGATGCCACGAGGCAAGATTGCTTCCAGAGCGCCCTGAGGTTTCCCAATCCCAAGTCCACTTCCACAGCCATGTCCTCCATCTGGTGCGGCAACGGTAACGGTCTCTGTTTTAGTTCTAGGGTTTTGGTTGGTAGGATTTGGTCTAGGGGTTTCAGGGTTAGGGGTAAGTTTTTTGGTGTTTGGGTTTAACAGCCATGTCCTCCATTTGGTGCGGCAACGGTAAGGGTCTCTGTTGTCATTCTAGAGTTTTGCTCGTTGGGATTCAGTCTGAGGGTTTTAGGGTTAGTGGTTAGGTTTTGGTGTTCGGGTTTTACAGCCATGTCCTCCATCTGGTGCGGCAACGGTAAGGGTCTCTGTTTTAGTTCTAGAGTTTTGGTCGTTGGGATTTGGTCTGAGGGTTCAGGGTTAGGGGTTAGGGTTTCGGTGTTTGGGTTTTCAGCCATCTCCTCCATTTGGTGAGGCCACGGTAAGGGTCTCTGTTGTCATTCTAGAGTTTTGCTCGTTGGGATTCAGTCTGAGGGTTCAGGGTCAGGGTTTAGGGTTTTGGTCATCGGGTGTTACAGCAATGCCCTCTATCTGGCATGGCAAGGCGAAGGGTCTCAGCTTAATGGTTTTGCTCGTTGCCTTTTGGTCTGAAGGTTTAGGGTTTAGGGTTTAGGGTTTAAGGTTTTAGAATACAGTGTTTGGAAGTTTAGGGCCTTTATACGAGGCGCTGTGTTTAACGGTTTAGTGGTTCTACTCTGAAGGGTGATAACAAGATGTTGGGGCTGGAGGACTTATAGCAAACACCATCAGCACAACAGCCTTACCTTAGCCAGTTGTAGGGTTTCGCTCCTTGCCTTTTGGTTTGAAGGTTTATTATGTTAGAATACAGTGTTTGGGAGCTTCAACTTTTTTTTGGGGGGGGGGGGGGGGGGGGGGGGGGGCGGGATATGGTTTAACAGTTTAGTGGTTCAACCCAGGAGGGTGATATCAAGATGTTGGACTTCGAGCAAGCACCATCAGCACAACGGCCTTACCTTAGTGGCCTCATCCATCCTCTCCTCTACCAAGTTTGCCGAAATCGATTAAATCATTCATAGAGATTTATGCAGATTTATGAATGAATTATTGCTACATCTGTAGGTACATCATGATTTGTTGAAGTACATCAGGAGGTCATACCTGAGTGGCCCCATTCATCTGCTCCTCAAGCAAGTTTGCTGCAACACCCACGGGTAGCGTCCCATACTGTAAACTGTTAACGCCTCACTATTATGCATTGTTTATAAAACATCTGGAGGTCATACATGAGTGCCCTCATCCATCTCCTTCCCCAGCAAGTTTGCTGCAACACCTACGGGTTGTGGCCCACACTGTAAACTATTAACGCCTCACTATTATGCATTGTTTATTAAACATCAGGAGGTCATACCCGAGTGGCTTCATCCATCTCCTCCTCCAGCAAGTTTGCTGCAACGCCCACGGGTTGTGGCCCACACTGTAAACTGTTAACGCCTCACTATTATGCATTGTTTATAAAACATCTGGAGGTCATACATGAGTGCCCTCATCCATCTCCTCCCCCAGCAAGTTTGCTGCAACACCCACGGGTTGTGGCCCACACTGTAAACTGTTAACGCCTCACTATTATGCATTGTTTATAAAACATCTGGAGGTCATACATGAGTGCCCTCATCCATCTCCTCCCCCAGCAAGTTTGCTGCAACACCCACGGGTTGTGGCCCACACTGTAAACTGTTAACGCCTCACTATTATGCATTGTTTATTAAACATCAGGAGGTCATACCCGAGTGGCTTCATCCATCTCCTCCTCCAGCAAGTTTGCTGCAACGCCCACGGGTTGTGGCCCACACTGTAAAATGTTAACGCCTCACTATCATGAATTGTTTATAGTACATCTGAAGGCCATACCTGAGTGCCCTCATCCATCTCCTCCTCCAGCAAGTTTGCTGCAACTCCCACGGGTAGTGGCCCATACTCCCCTGTTCCCCCCAGGGATACACTCCTCCAGGGCTGGCCGCACTGCCGACACAGGGTCCTAGCTTCCGCCACACGCCCTGCCCGCACCAGTTGCCACAGTCGCATCATCAACCGCTCGTCGCCAGTGGCGGAGTCTCTACCCAGGGCCTTACTTTGTCTACTGGGGGCGTCAGGGTCTAGCTGGGTGACGATACCGACTGTGTGTGTGAGGGGAGGGGGCGATCAGGGTAGGTTGTGTGTGTGTTTGTGGTGGTAGTGGTGGTTTGGGAGGTGGTGTGGGTGGTGAGGTGTGGTTGGGTCTGTAGATGTGGGACAAGGAGGGTGGGGGTGAGGGTGCATCAAGTGGCTAAGTCTCGAACCAGGTCATTGCTTTGTCTACTGGGGGCATCGGGGTCTTGCTGGGTGATGATACCAAATGTGGGGAGGGGGTGGTGGGTGGGGTGGGTTTTCCAGGATTGGTTGTTGTGTATGTGTGTGTTTGTGTGTGTGGTAGTGGTGGTGTGGGTGGGTAGGTAGGTGGGTGGTGGTGGTGGTGGTGAGGGGATGAGGGGGGGGGCTTGCTTTCTCTACTGGGGGCGTAGCTGGGTGACAGTACCGGCTGGGGAGGGTGGGTTGAGGAGGATCAGGGCAGGTTATAATGGGGGAGAGGGGGGGAGGGAGAGGGGATTACCGAGGGCCACACACTCGCATTCATAGGTTGATCAGTTGGTTGGTTGGTTGGCTGGTTGGTTGGTCGGAGGGTGTGTGGGTGTGTGAATGGGTGGGTGGAGCAACATACCCTGGGTGTACCCTTGTATTATCTCTTTCCCTTTAGAGCATAGCCATGCCTCTCACCTTGGCCAAGGACGTACTTTGTCTCCAGCCACACACCATCCGTGTCGGCAAACCTGAGGTGGACAAATATAAGTGTTGGTAATAATTCGGTGGGGTAGTGGAGGTGTTGATGATAATGAAGAGGGTTGGATGGATGGATGTATGGATGGATGGATGGATGGATGGATGGATATATATAGGTATATATGTATATATATGATAGATATATAGATTGATAGCCAGCCTAATCTCCTTGTATCATTGCATGCATTTCAGAATTTGTGTATCCATATTATGCCATATTACGATATATGCTCTCAACTTGGAGCTGGGTTCAGACAGACAGACAGACAGACAGACAGACAGACAGACAGACAGACAGACAGACAGACAGACAGACAAACAGACACAGACAGACAGACAGAAAGACAGACACAGGTAGATGGATAGTTATAGACTTATCCCTATGGATCCATGTATGTCAGCATATGCGTATCCATGCGCTGCTGCTATACTACAATATATGAACTCACCTTGGAGCTGGGTTCATGTATCAGCAAAGGACTCCAGACCAAGCTACCTACCACACTCAACACTGCAGTTGGAAGTCACCCTAACCCCTATACCACACACACACACACCTAAAGGCCCTTCCACCCAGGCCACCATCAAATTCAGCGTGACCAAGCCACCAATCACACTCTTAACTGCAGTTAAACCCAACCCCATGCCCTCACATTGGATCCAGGGTATTTCCATTAACCGAATTGGCCAGCGCTTTAGCACACTTGAAAAAACAAACTGTGCTTTGTAGTGCAAAAAGCGCAAAAATTACTTGCTGCGCCCACAGGGGGTTACAAAAAACTGCGCAAAACGCGCAGTGGAGCTCAAAAAGGCAGCGCGCCAGCGCGCCAAAGCGAGCCATTCGTTGAACAAGGATCAGGATCCATGTGGGTATGTCAGAATATGCGTAATATATGGAAAATGTGTCGCTACATATGTAGGGAACAGCAACATGATATCAGTCTGACAAGGCTACAAGTTACCATTTAAATGCAATATCATATTGTGCAATTTGTATGATATCATATGATATGATACTCACCTTTGGTCAACATCATATGATATGCCCGTCCCTATGCATATGCGCGTCCCTATGCATATGCCAGTCCCTATGCATATGCCCTCACCTTGGTGCTGGGTTCTGGCTGAGAGTATCATCAGCAATGGACTCCAGCCAGGAAACGACATTGCCCAACCTGCATACAACACACATAAATAAATAAATGGTAAGTATTTTTACGAGGCGTGAGGTTGAGGGGGCCAGCCCATTTGCTTGCACTGGGGGCAACCACCAAAAACTATAAAGACATATAAACAGCTGGATTTATCAGTTGACAAGGGGAAGGCCACATTGATGAAAGGCTCTTCTGGTCCATTCAATGTTTCGACAATAATATGTTGACAACACAATTTTGACTATCATATTTTGGCACAATTATCTCCTAGACAAACAGACAATCCGGGAATCCTTTTACCCGGAGATTTTTCCCCGCTGCCAGTAGTGGTCGCTACCTGGGACCCTGTTTTGGCAAAACCGTCCGCTTCCATGAGACTCAAATCTCAGCCCCGCCCCCCAAAACCCCCAGGGCCGGCCCTTCGTGCCGCCTACGCAAATCGCTACCAGGAACCCAACCTTGAAAGACACCAAATCCCTGATCGCTACCAGAAGACCCTCAGTCTGAAACGGAAAAAAAGCTCAGCCTTTACCAGCCGCTCTATAAGCTCATGCAACACTGTGGCCGCTATGCACACATACACACAGCTGACGCAGCACACACACTAGTACACTCACACACATGACATACACGCACATACACGACAGACACACACGCAGCAGACACAGCTCACAAGCACGCAAACACTCAGGGCAAACAAACGAACACAAACTCACACTATAAATAGTTTAGGGTTTAAACCCTAATAATACAGACTGCACATCCAAGCACAAGGCACAGACACACACACGAGGCACATTTGGACGCAGCTCAGATTCACACACACACACACACACATACACACACACACACACCTGACACACACATACATGAAGATCAGAATTGCACAACCCACACAGCATGCCCTTTGACTAAGCACTGTCAGTCATTCCAAGTTCCTTGCTTCTGCTGCTCTTCATACACACCTTGTGAGCAAGGGATCCACAGTGATGATATCGGCCACCATTTGGCGGTGGGTGCACCTCCTCCCTGCGTCTATCACCTCCACCCACTAACCCCACACCCGTGCTTAATAACAAAAGCCACACACACACATACATTAACAAATAAGACACAAACACACCGAAGATGGCGCATCTTATGAGCAAGGATCCGGTGTGATAAGGTCAGCAAACCATTTGGTGGTGGGTACGCCTTCACCCTGTGTCTATCAACTCCACACCCCCTAACCCCCAACCCCAGCCCCGAGCTTCACACAAGAGCCACACACACATACATACACAATCGACACAAACACACCATACACAATCAAGACACAAACACACCATACACACCGCACCTTGTGAGCAAGGGATCTGTTGTGATAAGGTCAGCAACCATTTGGCGGTGTGTGCGCCTCCCCCCTGCGTCAATCACCTCCGGCCCCCCCGTGCCGGCCGGTGCCATCTCATTGCAGTGCAAGCACCAGAGCAGGTGCCACGTACGCGCTTGTGCCTCCATCTCTGCTGCCAGTGCTTTCAGCCGCATGTGCCGTGCGGGGCGGGGCATGTGGAGGGACATCGCATCCCTGACAGCAGGGGGGGGGGGGGGGGGGGGATGGCAACAGTGCATGTGATTGGCAACAGTGTATGTGAACACTTGAGGGGAACAGTGAAGAGTGAAGAGTGCACGTAACGTGTGGGTTGGTGCATGTGGAATGCGGAGGGAAAGCACATCCCTGACAGCAAGGGAGGGGTCACCATGGTGGGCGTCATCACTTACTGCATAATGCTGAACTATTTACACACACTAGCCATGTGGGTAGGTGGGTAAGAGGACCCACATGTGGATACAGGATCATTTACATGTAATCTTCAAGTGTGAGGAGCACAAGGTTTTAAATCTGCGAAGAGCCCTCCCTGGTTTCCAAGGGTATCTATTGCACTGGGGGACTGACAACAATTGGCCGATGGTGAGCAGCCCTGAGTTGGCTGAAAAACCATTCATCAATCTAATTCAGTGCAATTCAGGGATTTTAGCAGTGATGTGGCAGCCAGCTTGGTGGGACTGATTCTGCTGTCGAAGTACAGCCAGGCTTGGGTAGGACGAGGAGCAAGTGAGTGACATCAAAAATTGTGCTGACACACTGCAGCCAGACTTGGCAAGATGATGGGCAGGTGGGTCATCAACAAGCGCACTCAGGTTCGCGATGGTGAATGGGCGTTCGGTCATCACAGCTACCCGCTGCGGAAAGCTAGCTCGCGAATTACCTTAATGCTTGAGCCCTCCTGTTGCACATGCTTTCCATAGCAGCGACCGCACTTTTTGCATCTATCTGGTCGAGCAGCAGCTGCGACATTATCGCGCTCATTTCTTCGTCCACCATCGTATCCTGCGTCTGTGATTCAAATCCAGACAGAGGACCTAAAACCATTGCCGACTCCATGAGAGATGGCATGATGTCGATGCGAAATGCAGGATTGGTTTCGTTGCTAATTAAAAGGCTCCAAGGCTCTGATATAGGCTATGAGGTAAGTAGCTGCAACTAGCTCACCGATTCCGGGCAGAAGGAAATTTGAAGTTGTCGACGCAGATCAACTGCCTCAAACATGGGCGACGCCCTCCCCACACACAGCCTGATCATGACTACATCAGACCCTGCATCAGACAGCCACCTTGTGTGGACTTTTTCAGCTCTATATACATGGATGCATGAATGTAAGCATGAATGCATCCTGCATGGATGGATGGAATTGGTGCTGCAAATATTGTCTGCTTCGTTGCTTTCTTACCTGTGTTGTGCTTTCATTGACTTAAGGCAGGCTTATGATAGTCTCAACACCAATTCCTTGCCAGACTTATCCTCTGTAGACCACTAGGCCCTGACCTAAGTCCTACGGGTCTATATATCCTAGCACTCCCCTTTAAGCACTATCGAGTCTCAATGCAACAGAAACATCCTATGGAGCTGCCTGGAACATATTAGTATTCACGGCACCTACCTGACTGCCCTGAGAAACATATGTACAAAGAAGTCCGTATGAGATGATACGAATATGCGTCGGCAATCATATTAGGTCAACTTTTTAGCAAAAACAGGGGTTAAACAAGGAGATCATCTGCCCCTGCAAAAAAATTGTCTCTTTATTGACCACTTGTGTAAGTTTTCACTGAGAGATGTGGTAAAGAGGAAGGCATTATAATTACTGGTAGCATTTGCAGAGTAATCTTGCATGCCGACGTTCTAGCTGTTCTGAGCGAACCACCGTCAGTTTTCCAGATTATGCTTAGATGTCTGCAATACTTCTGTCAAGTCAAGGTCAACATATTTAAATCAGAAGTGGTGGTGTTTAAAAAATGGAAAAGTGGCCAACAAACGGCAGTTCAAACTTCGAAGTCCAAGACCTTCCTGTTATAGTCTGACTTGTATGTCCGCTCTAGAGCCGGCAATGTACGCATAAATCGAAGTCCCCTACAGGGCACGCCAGGCGTCGAAGCCAACTATGGCCTGCGCGACGCCAATGCAGTACTGTGCACTAGAGATCTGATCTCCATAGTAATCGCACTTCTTGTTATTCACCGGGTTTCACCGGCTCACCTAGAGTGACTTAGAGTGCACAGGACTACCTCCCTGCTGCACTGTACTGTGATGCCGCTGCCAGCTATGGCACGGACTCTGACGCCGGTACCCTAAGGTGCCGCGCCATCTCAGTACTTCCTCCTATTGCATTGTTCGAATGCTTATCTAACTGTAAAGATCTTATCCTTACCGTCTTCCCCTCGTCTCTGTGCTTTGCACACGCTCCGGAATACTACAGGTTACGGTCCCTTCGCGTTAGATTGTCCTTGCTCGACGGCCATCCGAGCTGAAGGATATTTTGATCGTTGTCCCGACGTGCTTCAATTGAAAGGAGTGAAGAAAGCTCCACCCGACAAGAATCTCCCCATTGGGACACCTGCGAAGATCAGCCGCGTTTCCGGTGATACTGCTCCATTGAGCATCAAGCTGTTCCGTCAGGCATCAAGCTGTTCCGTCAGCCATCAAGCTGTTCCGCCAGCCAACTCCTGCTCCATTGAGCATCAAGCTGTTCCGTCAGCGACCCCCCCCCCCCCCCCCCCCCCCCCCCCCCCCCCCCCCCCCCCCCTGACAACAATCTCTACCTCCACTGCGCCCCCACCACCACCTTCCCACCTCCCGCTGCTTACGCAGCCTCAGCCACCTCTCAACCACCTCCTGACCTATCAAACCCTCCAGATCGCCCCCAAGTTGGCCTCCACCTCCAACTTGCTCCTCCCACCACCAGATTCATTTTTTCCCGCCCCAGTTGCATCGCAAATTTTCACCACTTCTTCCAAACTCCTCCCCTTCCTTCACCTCCAACCTCCCGAATCCTCCTCCCCTGTTCCTCGCAACCCCCCCCCTCTCCGCCGCTCCAATACTATCCTCTGACATCGATCCCGACGCCATTCTGCTGTGTGGCCACACTTGCGGATCCTATCCGGCATTCTCCTGATGGGGGGCACATCCTGATCGCCAAGGTGGCCATCTCGCTCGACTCTCCACCTGGCCAATGCATCCTTATCCTGGACGTTTGCGCTTGAGAGAGATTGAGCCTGTCCATTGGAACGTCTATGAAATAGGCAAGAATTTTGGTGAGTGGTACTCAGCTATCTGTGATGAACTTGCTATAAGAGGCATGTTCGGTGTCATGGCAGATGCTATGCTTGATTACCAGCCGGACGATGCGCCATTCCCCCTCGGTGACTATGATGATGATGATAATGATGATGCACCTAATGAGCGATACCCTGACAGAGAGGATTATCCCGACGCTAGAATGCGTAGCTATGCAAACGGCGTAGCATTTAGGTATATAGTCAACTCATTGTCCACTCCCCTTGTTCGCATATTTGCCACGCGCACAGGCGTTGCATCAACATTACTGCGAGGCCTCAGATTCGCCTTTGGAAATATCAACCCTGTCATGGCCGAACATCATCGATCTGTCCCGACTGTTGCCCTTGCTTGCACGCCTGTGCCCGCTGTAGTAGTCGTTTCTCTGATGCCTGCAAATGCAACAATTGAGGACAACAGCCTCAGATCCAACTACAGCCTCAGATCCACTGTCGTTCCCATTGAACACTTGCATGGGGGGGAACTGTCTGACAACCCTATCATCCCTCATACAAGTGTACCTGATGTAGCCCATGATAACATCTCACGGACTGTCACTCATTCCTCCTCCTCACCTAGCCCTCAAGCCAACCCTGATGACTTGCATGAGGGGGATCTGAACATAAACCACACATCCACCTCCACGACAGAACCATCCACCACTGGTATCTCATCCTGCTCCACCCAGCAAGACATCATGCCAACCACGGCCTGCATTCCCGTCATCTACAAGAGTGACAAGATAACCCCATCAATCTCAACTGATTGGGATCACACTTTCACCACCGTACTCACCCAAACACGTGTCCCACCTCTTCCACCTGAATACGACAAGCACCAGGATCATGCCAACACCGCTGAGCTTTGCATCACAATCACACTCATCCACACTCATCTACACACATCCACGTACCCCCTGTTCTCCCAGCCCACCAGCCGTAGGCACATCAAGGCAGTACGCCTTTCTATAGGCATCGGATAACTTATCAGTAGATGAAAGGGAAATGGGGGAACATTAGCATAAGAGGATCTGCTCCTCCCCGTGTTCTGCCTTACATGCAATAAGCTGCAGCGCTGTACAGCACTAACGTACTGCCCATGTGCTGATGTACAGAAGTACTGCTGCACTAAACTGAAATGCACCATGTGATGTGACCTATTCTTGCAAGCAGATATAAACATAAGCGATACCCTCGTGAGCTGATTTCTATCTGAATGCAACATAATCCTGATGCACCGATGCACAGCAACCTACTGATGTGCTGTACTGCACAAGATTCCAAGTGCTGTACAGTACTAATGTACTGCCCATGTGAATGCACTGTTGTACTGAATTGCTGTGCACTAAACTGCAATGCTGTATTGCAGATCCTTTGCATGCAGATCCCATGAGCGATACCCTCGTGTGCTGATCTGCATGCACGAAACTGCAGTACTGTACAGCACCAGCGTATTGCCCATGTACTGCTCCTAATGTACTGCTGCACTGAACTGCTGTGCACTAAACTACTGAATTGCTGTGCACTGAACTGCACTGCTGTACAACAGATCTGTTGCATGAGCGATACCCTCGTGTGATGATCTACATGTGCACCCATGTACTGATATACAGAAGTACTGCTGAAGTACAGCACTAGCGACCTGCAGATTCCATGTACTTCCCAGTGCATAGTCAACCTCATTGCATAGTTACATAATGCGATTTGATACTCCCCACCATCTGTTAAATAATTAGTAATGAACACTCTAGGAATTAATTCTTGATCTGCCCCGTACTGCCACATGTACTTAGCCACGTGCTGTTCAAGCTTCTAACCCTTCGATGTTTTCATGCTGACAACATGATGCTTGCCCGATTCTAATTTAGCATTTCAGTACTTAGCCTTCACTCCCAAATTATGGGGAGCCTAGCAATGACATCATCAGTTGTATTCCCTGCAGATCCTTGCATTCCCTGCAGCATTCACAGCTATGCTTACGTTGATCTGCAATGACCCAGCAGCCCACAACAGCACCAGCAGTCCCTACCGTCCCTGCATTTTCCCAAGCTGCTGACACCATGTAGTTACCCTGCAGCAGTCCGCCATCAGCTTGCCATTGACTGCTTCCCCAGCCACCAGGCACCTAATAGTTCAAACATTGCTACCCATCTGTTGTATTAGACCTGAACCCTCTAGAATTTATTAGATTGTACGCCACCTGTACTGCCCCATGTACCTTCACAGGCAGTCAAATTTTGAATTTAGAATTATCCCAGTCTCTACCAGATGTCTGCGTTTTAATTTAGGTTACAAGCACTCCAGCTACAACCCAAATTATGGGGGGACTAGTCCAGACATCATGCCCTTCTCGTAACCAAGGTTATCTCCACCAGCCTTAACCAAGCCTGGCAGTTTCCTTCCAGCCCCATAGCAGCCCCTCTGCACCCTAGCATGCAGCCTACCTGCAGCTTCCCTTTAGTTTCCTAGCAGCTTCCCTGCAATCCAGCCTGCTGTCCCTTTGCAGCTCCTAGGAGTTCACCCCAGCACCCTCCTGACAGGCCCGAGCCTGATCCTGCAGAGCTTTCCTTGATATTGATTGATTGCACCATGACTGGCTGCTCTCTTCTATTCAGCTTAAGTCTGTACCTCCACGGCAGCCCTTTAAGCTGCCAGCCTAAGATCAGTGATTGAGAGTTCTTTAGACATGATAATCACCTTTGCTGAGCCAGCCTGCCTTGCCACAGCCGGTATTATTTTATCATTAACTCCTTGACACGCCTGATGAGTTACAAATGTATTGTACCTCCATAATAGTTTTTTAATTGTCACTCTAGTTTTTTTACTCCTCTAATTCCTGGAATTCTCCCGAATGAAGAATACCAGGAATTGGGGGGGATGTTATTCACCGGGTTTCACCGGCTCACCTAGAGTGACTTAGAGTGCACAGGACTACCTCCCTGCTGCACTGTACTGTGATGCCGCTGCCAGCTATGGCACGGACTCTGACGCCGGTACCCTAAGGTGCCGCGCCATCTCAGTACTTCCTCCTAGCGCATTGATCGAATGCTTATCTAACTGTAAAAATCTTATCCTTACCGTCTTCCCCTCGTCTCTGTGCTTTGCACACGCTCCGGAAAACTACACTTCTTGAGTCTGCAGTGTAACTACAGAATATCAAACTTCCCATTAAGGAGGATTTCGTTTAGGGTAGGACAATGGCCTCCCTGGAAATTGCTGTGAAAAAGGAACTCTGATTTTAGAGCTCCGGTACACGTTTTGGGCCATTTTTCAAAACCGCACTTTTTTTTGTTTTTCTTCTTTTTTCCCTTTTCGGCCGCACTTGTGGTTTTAAAACTTCCGGTACACTTTAAGTGGTCATTTTGGGGCCTCTGTGTTACAAAATTCCGTATTTGGGTTCTGCCTTCAATATGAGACACATAGCAGATTGGAATCATCATTCATTGCAAGATATGATATTCTAGAACTTGGAGCCTGCAAACCCTACAACATTTGAAGTAAAGCCGAGCTCCTGGGTCACCTGCGATCAATTTAATTAGGCCAGCAGGCCACAAATTGCACTCAACATTGATCGACTGATATAGGTCGCACTATGCTGTAAAACCCATGTGCCTAACAACAGCCCCATTTGAAGTAAAGCTGAGCTCCTGGGTCACCTGCGATCAATTTAATTAGGCCAGCAGGTCACAAATTGCACTCAACATTGATCGACTGATATAGGTCGCACTAGGCTGTAAAACCCGTGTGCCTAACAACGGGGGGGGGGGGGGGAAGGGGGGGGGGGGAGACTGTCTCTCCACATTGGGTGACTTGAACCCTGCATTGTGTTGGTACAATGAAAGTAAGTTGGGTGATTTAATGGTATGTCTCATGGCATTGCATTGCTGCGTGAGCCTGAACCTGTTACTACATGCCTGGTCTTCTTGATCTGGAGTGCAAGAGGCATCAGGGGATCAAGTGGGACAAAACGGACACTTGAATGAAGGGTTCGCTGACCACCAGCGGGAGTTTTGGCGCGTGTTGAGTCCATGAAGACCAGGCGCCAAAAGCTACAGTACCTCGCGCTTAAAAGCCTTCCAAGCGCAGCAGCACAAGGGGAGAGGCGGAGGGGGAGGCGGAAAAGGACGAGGAGGGGAAGGGGGGGGAGGAAGCAGGAGGGGGAGGAGGAAAGGACGAGGAGGGGGAAGAGGAAGCAGGAGGAGGGGGAGGAGGGAGCAGGAGGAGGGGGAGGAGGAGGAGAGGAAGAGGAGGAGGGGAGAAGGAGCTCCAACAAAGGCGAAGAGCCAGTCAACGACTTAATGAGGAGGGCGAGGAGGAGCTGTTGCGGGGTAACGGCACCTTTTGTCGCTTCAACAGACGCGACGAGCCAGTCAAGGACTCTAGGACAAGGGCGAAGGGGGGGCAGTCGAGCAGATGCTCGAATGAACGAATTGCTGAGCAGTCGATTAAATACCATAGCTTGCAGTTCAAATTTCGCTGCCAAATTGAACCCTGAGGGAATTGGTGGTTATTGTGGGAGAAAGGGGTTCCGTCTTCATCTTCTCGAAGGGCAGGTGTTTGAATGTTGGGAAGTTGAGGAAGATGAAGTTCCAACTCTTGATAAGCTGCTAGGCTCGAGTTACTATGTGAGCTACACAGCTACTCAGCTTAGTCAGCCACTAAGCTGAGTCGGACACCGGAACTCGAGACCGAATTTCGGTCGGTCTGGCCGGAACTCGTGCTCAGAACTGGTCGGTGCAAACCGGACAGGCTTCTCAGAAAGTTGCTGTGAAAACGGAACTCAGATTTTTGAGCTCCGGTAAACCGACCAGGAAAACCCCCAATACCGGAGAACCGACCGGTTTGTTCCACCCTGATTTCGTTTAATCAGGGATTTTCTTTCCAGGAATGGCGGCACAAGCGATCATGGTGAAAGGCAACTTGTTGCCTCTAACAGAGCTACTCGTGTACTCTGGGGACATTGCAACGAGATGGATCTCGCATATGATTGCACACCAATTCATCCTATCATTAACTATGGCTGTAAAGTGTGGGCTTCAGTGTCCAGACCGTCGGGGTAATACTATTACTCGTGGTTTCGAAGGGAAATGTAAAAATATTCAGAATACGTTTATAAAAAGGGCTCTTGGCGTTAGAGATAGTCGAATCCGACCTTGTCAGAATGTCTTGAGACTGGCAGGAATCGACAGGAAATAGGCCCCCCTTTCACATTTGAGTATTGCTATAACACATACCGTCAGTTTTTTTTATTTGAGCGATGTGTCGCTATTAGCGATGAAACCCATCGCTTTGGGGATTGGCCTAACGATGAAAGCGGTTTGAGCGATGCAGCTAGATCTGGTCCTCGAGTCCCAATTGGCCTGGCCCTCCTCGAATTTCTGGCCAGGCTCGGCCAGCCTGGCCTGGAACTCCTCGAATTTCTGGCCAGGCTCGGCCAGCCTGGCCGGCTCCCCCCCCTCGCCCCCGTGCAGCACGTGGTAACTCTCGCCGCTGGTGGTCAAACCCTGGCTGGCAGTTACAGAAGAGGGGTCGAGTGCGATGTGCAGCCTCGTTGCTTTCCTCGAGGACAATATTACATTCCCATCTGTCGATTATTCCAAGGATACTCCCTGATAAGAGAAAGACTCTTCCTCCTATGGGTCATGGCCAAACAGATGCATTGCATACCATGCACCTAGTTTACTTGCGTAGGCTGATCGACTCGATTGGACAGCTTGAAAGCCCAACTGAGTGGGTAACTGCGCGCAAAGCAGAAGCTCCAGGCGTTTAGATTTGTGATTGCGCAGTTCCGGTACACATCGCGGAATCAACACGTCGCAACTTGGTTCAATCAGGTAGGTTGAATTCGCAACCTGGTCTTTGTCTTTCTGCATGATCAATGCTCGCCGCAAATGAGGTGCAAGAGCGGTAGGCAGATTGGTCGGAGGAGGGGAGTATGTGCATGTTAGTGGGTGGTTTGGTCGTGGTGTGTGTGACGGTGGGGTGGGGTGGGGGGGAAGAGAGGGGCAAGGGAGTGGTTCTGGTAGAGAGTGGAGGGGGTAAGCAGTAGTTCAGGGGATAAATAATCTGAACTTATGGAGTTTGCTTGTATCTGGGGGAAAACTAGACCAGACCTAGATCCACTTGAGCTATGATACCGTACCCAGATGTTCGAGTAAGTATTTGAATTGCCTCTTCTTGCTGAGTTGGTTGATAACTACATGCTTGTGCGCTCATCATACCTTGTGCAATATCATACCACTGATAACTACAGCTTTGTGACTCATCATACCACTGATAACACATGCTTGTGCACTTCAATTAACCATGATAAATACACCTATCATATCCACTGATATATACTATGCTTGTGCACTATAATACCAACTGATAACTAAGCTTGTTGTCACGCATCTACCACTGAGAACTACCTGCTTGTGCAATCATCATACCACTGATAACTTACATGTTTGTGCACGGCATCATACACACTGGCAAATACCATCATTTCCGCCACTAATGACATGTTGGTGCATCATCATACCACTGAAACTACATGCTTGTGCACTCAATAATATACCAATTGATAACTACATTGCTGTGCAACTTCATCATTACACACTGACAATTTTACATTCTATGCCGCTCACAATGACATGTTGGTGCACTCATCATACCACTGATAACTACATGCTTGTGCACTCATCATACCACTGATAACTACATGCTTGTGCACTCATCATACCACTGTCTTTTTAACACCATGCTTGTGCCACTCATCTTACCATGACCAAAATACATCATGCCGCTCACAATTACATGCTTGTGCACTCATCATACCACTGACAAATACATCATGCCGCTCACAATAACATGCTTGTGCACTCATCATACCACTGACAAATACATCTGCTGCTTACAATTACAAGCTTGTGCACTCATAATTACCATGACAAAATACATCATGCGCTCACATGTCATGTTAATGCACTCTCATGCCACTGTCTACTACAGCTTGGCATTATATACCACTGACAAAATACATCATGTCGTCACATTAAATGTTGTGCCACTCATCCACACCACGGACCAAATACCATCATGCCGTCACAATACCTGTTGTGCATCAGCTACCATGATAAACACAATGCATGGCACTCACTAACAACTGATAAACTAATGCTTGTGCACTCATCAGACCAAGGAAAATACATTGCTTGTGCACTCATCATAACCAGGATAAAATACAGGCTGGCACGCATAATACCACTGACAAATACATCATGCCGCTCACAATGACATGTTGGTGCACTCATCATACCACTGATAACTACATGCTTGTGCACTCATCATACCACTGATAACTACATGCTTGTGCACTCATCATACCACTGATAACTACATGCTTGTGCACTCATCATACCACTGACAAATACATCATGCCGCTCACAATGACATGTTGGTGCACTCATCATACCACTGATAACTACATGCTTGTGCACTCATCATACCACTGATAACTACATGCTTGTGCACTCTCATCACGAAATACATATTGCGTCACAAGACCCGTTGGTGCATCATCTACCACTGATAACTACATGCTTGTGCACTCATCATACCACTGATAACTCCATGCTTTTGCACTCATCATACCACTGATAACTACATGCTTGTGCACTCATCATACCACTGATAACTACATGCTTGTGCACTCATCATACCACTGACAAATACATAATGCCGCTCACAATGACATGTTGGTGCACTCATCATACCACTGACAAATACATCATGCCGCTCACAATGACATGTTGGTGCACTCATCATACCACTGATAACTACATGCTTGTGCACTCATCATACCACTGATAACTACATGCTTGTGCACTCATCATACCACTGATAACTACATGCTTGTGCACTCATCATACCACTGACAAATACATCATGCCGCTCACAATTACATGTTGGTGCACTCTCATCCCCACGGATACCTACATGCTTGTGCACTCATCATACCACTGATAAAACTACATGTGTGGAATCATAATACCAATGGCTCCTTACCATGTTGTGCATCATTCATACCATGACAAAATACATTTCATTCGCCGTCACATGACATGCTTGTGCACTCATCATACCACTGACAAATACATCATGCCGCTCACAATTACATGCTTGTGCACTCATCATACCACTGACAAATACATCATGCTGCTCACAATTGTCAGTTGGTGCCCTTCCTCTTACCACTGATCAACATGTTGTGCCACTCATATACCCACTGTCAAATACATGATTGTTGGACACATTAATGCTTGTGCCATAAACACCCACTGCAAATACAGTATGCGCTCAAATGGACAGGGCTGGTGCACTCAGATTACCACGGATGAACTACATGCTGTGCACTATCATTACCCACTGATAACGACAGGCTTGGCACTCATCATACCATGCTAACTCTGCTTTGTGCCTCATCAGACCACTGATAACTCATGCTTGGGCATTCATCAACCATTGTATAAAACTACATGCTCTTGTTGCAGATAAGACACTGATAATACTGCTGTGCACTCATCCTACACTGATAACTACCGCTGCTTGTGCAATCATCCTCCCACACGAGAACTACATGCGTGGCACGTCATCATACCACTGGAGAACGACAGCTTTGCACGCAGCAGACCACGGAGAACTACCTGCTGTGCCTACATGCAGTACCACTAGCAATACATGCGTGGTGACTAAGATCCCCACTGCTAACTACTGCTTGTGCATCATATTACCACTGATACGGAACATGATGTGCACTCATCCTACACTGATCACTACATTGCGTGTGCACGAATCATACCACTGATAATACTTGCTTGTGCATGCTCATACCACTGACAAAATAATAATGCCGTGCACAATTAATGCTTTTGCAGTTCTCATACCACTGACAAATACATCATGCAGCTCACAATAACATGCTTGTGCACTCATGATACCACTGACAAATACATCTGCTGCTCACAATTACATGCTTTTGCACTCATCATACCACTGACAAATACATCTTGCCGCTCACAATGTCATGTTGGTGCACTCATCATACCACTGATAACTACATGCTTGTGCACTCATCATACCACTGATAACTACATGCTTGCGCCTCATCAACAAGCTAATACATGCTTGTGCACCTCTATTACCCACTGATAAACACATGCTTGTGCACTTATATACCACTGATCAAAACTCAGTTTGTGCATTCATCATACCACTGAAACTACAGCATGCGCTTCAAAATTACATGTTGGTGACTATCATACACTGATACCTACATCTGTGCCACTCATCCTACCACTGAACCTACAGCTTGTGCACTCATCATACAACTGATAAACCACCTGCTTGTTGCCACTATCATAACCCACTGATACTACATGTGTGCACTTCATCATACCCCTGTACACTACATGCTTGTGCACTCATTTCATACCCTGATAAACTACATGCTTGTGCACTCATCATACCACTGCTAACTACATGCTTGTGCATCATCCTACACTGAACACTACCTGCTGTTGCACTCATCTACCACTGATTACTCATTGCTTGTGCTCATCATACCACTGATAACTACATGCTTGTGCACTCATCATACCACTGATAACTACATGCTTGTGCACTCATCATACCACTGATAACTACATGCTTGTGCACTCATCATACCACTGACAAATACATCATGCCGCTCACAATTACATGCTTGTGCACTCATCATACCACTGACAAATACATCATGCCGCTCACAATTACATGCTTGTGGACTCATCATACCACTGACAAATACATCATGCCGCTCACAATGTCATGTTGGTGCACTCATCATACCACTGATAACTACATGCTTGTGCACTCATCATACCACTGTCAAATACATGATGCTGCTCACAATTACATGCTTGTGCACTCATCACACCATCTGTACTAAATAACTTATTCCGCTCCATGACCTGTTTGGTGCACTCTCATCCCACTGATAAACTACATGCTTGTGCACTCATCATACACTGGAACTACATGATTGTGCACTAATCATACCATGATAATATGCTGTGCACTCCTCCTACCACTGTCACAACATGCTTGTGCACGCATCCATACCATTATAACTACATGCTTGTGCACGCATCATACCCATGCCACTACAGGCTTGTGCACTATCAACCACTGAAACTAAATGCTTGTGCACTCATCATACTGATAAACTACATGCTGGTGCACGCATCATACCACTGTAACCTAACATGCTTGTGCATCATCCTACCACGAGAAAGACAGGCGGGTTGCCCGCAGCCGACCACGGAGACTACAGGCCTTGTGCACTCATCAGCTACCAGGAGAACTCCATGCTGTGCCCGCACAGACCACGGATCAGTACAGGGTGACGAGTCCTACCACTGATAACGACAGTGCTGGGGCACGCAGCGTACCCACGGATGTAACGACAGTGCTTGGGCACCTATCAGACTACGGACAAATATACCGCAGGCCGCTACAATGACAGGGGGGCACGATCATCCCCACTGACAACATACATCAGGGCAGGTGACAAGAAAGTGCTGTGTGCACGGCAGGGACCAAGGACAAAGACTAGCTGCGGCGCACAAGGACAGGCGGTGGCTACGCATGGGGACCACGTGACAAAGAACGCCTGCCGCTCACAAGGTCTGTTGGTGACGCATCATACCCCGTATAACACATGGCTGGGGCACTATCATACCACTGACAAATACATCATGCCGCTCACAATAACATGCTTGTGCACTCATCACACCACTGACAAATACATCATGCCGCTCACAATTACATGTTGGTGCACTCATCATACCACTGATAACTACATGCTTGTGCACTCATCATACCACTGATAACTACATGGCTGCGACCTCATAATACCACGGTAAATACATGCTTTTGCACTTACATATCCACTGATCAACTACATGCTGTGCACTTCATATCCCACTGATAACTACCTGTCTAGTGCACTCATCATACCACTGACAGCTACAGCATTCGCTCAACAATTACATGTTGGTGACATTCTCATACACTGATAACTAATGCTTGTGCACTCTCATACACTGATAAATCATGCTTGTGCACTATCATACAACTGATACTACATGATTGTGCCTCATCATACCATGCGTACCTACATGCTTGCGCACTTCACTCATACACTGATAACTAACATGCTTGTGCACTCATCATACCACTGATAACTACATGCTTTGTGACTCATCCATACCATGCTAACTTACATGCTGTGTGCCTCATCATTACCACTGACAAATACATATGCCGCTCTAAATTACATGCTTGTGCATCATCATACCACACTGCCAAAATACTACTGGCTGCTCAAATAACATGTTGTGCAATCATCATACCCACTGACACATACATCTGGGCTTACAATACAAGCTTGTGCAACTATCATTACCCGACCCACTGCATCATGCGCTCACAATGTCCTCTAAGCACTGATAATACACACTGATAACACATTTCTGTGCACTCATCATACCAAGACAATACATTCATGTCGCTCACAATCAACCTTCTTGTGACTATCACACCCATGGACAAATCCATCATGCCGCTACAATACATTGGTGGTGCACTCATCATACCCCAGATAAACAACAATGCATGTTCACTCATCATACCATGATACACTACATGCGGGTCACTCATCTACCACTGATAACTCCATGCTTGTTGCACTCATTCATACCATGATAACTAAGCTTGTGCACTCATCATTCCCACTGAAAACTACATATGCCGCCACAATGACATGTTGGTGCACACTCATCTACCACTGAAACTACATGCTTGTGCACTCATCATACCACTGATAACTACATGCTTGTGCACTCATCATACCACTGACAAATACATCATGACGTCCCAATGACAGCTTTGGTGCACTTCATCATTACCCCCTGATCAACTCCCATGCTTGTGCACTCATCATACCCACTGTAACTCCAGGCTTGTGCATCATTAACCACTATAACTACATGCTTGGCACTCATTCCTACCACTGTAATACATGCATGTGCACTCATTCATACCATGATAATAATGGCTGTGCACTATCATACCACTGATAACTACATGCTTGTGCACTCATCATACCACTGACAAATACATCAGCGCTCAATGGACATGTTGGGCACTCATATACATGAAACTACATGTTGTATTGCAATCATCTCATACCACTGATAACTACTGCTTGTGCACTCATCATACCACTGACAAATACATCATGCCGCTCACAATGACATGTTGGTGCACTCATCATACCACTGATAACACATGTTGTGCCAACTCATCAGACATGTATAAACCAATGTTGTCGCCCGCATTATTACCGGCTGAAACACATGCTTGTGCCAATCATCATTACACTGAAATACATGCTTGTGCACTCATCATACCACTGATAACTACATGCTTGTGCACTCATCATACCACTGATAACTACATGTTTGTGCACTCATCATACCACTGACAAATACATCATTCCGCTCACAATGACATGTTGGTGCACTCATCATACCACTGATAACTACATGCTTGTGCACTCATAATACCACTGATAACTACATGCTTGTGCACTCATCATACCACTGACAAATACATCATGGCTCAAAGACGTTGTCATTCATCATACACGATAACTACATGCTTGTGCACTCATCATACCACTGATAACTACATGCTTGTGCACTCATCATACCACTGACAAATACATCATGCCGCTCACAATGACACGTGTGCCAACTCATCCATACCATTCACTACAGCTTGTTGTGCACTTCAATACCAATGAAATACATGCTGTGCACTATCATACCACTGAAATACATTCATGCGTTCCAAGGGACAGTTGGTGCACTCATCATACAATGATAACTACTGCTTGTGCACCATAATTACCACTGATAATACATGACTTGGCTACTCATCATACACACTGGACAACTAAAAAATGACGCTACAACAATGGACCTGTTGGTTGCACTTTCATCATACCACTGATACATGCTTGTGAAATAATCATACATGAAAATACATATGCGTATCATGTGTGCTTATTTTGGTTATTTGTGTAAGTTTGTGTGGTGGTATGGTTATGGTGTGGTGAGGTGTGTTGGTGTGGTGCTGAAGTGCACAGTGTGTGGTTTGTGGGCGTGTGTGGGTTGTGGTGTGTGTGTGGTCGTTGTGTTGTGTGTGGTAGTGGGTGTTTGGTTGTGGTGTGTGTGGTGTGGGTGCGGAGATGTTTGCTGGGTGTTGTGTTGTGTGAGGTGTGGGGGTTGTGGGGGGTGAGGTGTGGGTGGTGTGGTGTCGGTGTGGTGTGGTGAGGTGGTGGGTTTCATGTGGTGTGGTATGGTGAGGTGTGGTTGTGTGGTTGTGGTATGTTGGTGGTGTGGTGTGATGTGATGTTTGGTGTGCGTTGGTGGTGTGGTGTGGAGTGGGGTGTGGTTTGTGTGTGGTGTGGTGTGGTGTGGTTTGATGTGATTTGATGCTTGGTGTTGGTGGTTGTGTGATGGATGTGGTGTGGGTGGTGTGGGATTCGGTGTGGTTGGTGTGTGTGGTGTGCGGTCGGTGTGGTGTGGTTTGTGGTGTGGTGAGCGGTTGTGGTGTGTGGTGATGTGGTGTGTAGTGCGTGATATTTATTAGTGCTCAGTAGTTTTGTTGGGTTGTGCTGCAGTTGGATAGCCAGTTATATGTGTGTGTTCAAGGTGCACCTTGTGTCTGGTGTGTTAGTTGTGTGGAATGGCGGTAGTGAAGGATAGCCAAGTTGTTGTGTGAGTGAGAATGGTGTAGTGCATCGGATAGCCAGTGTGTGTGGGTGGTGGCCTGAGGTGTGTTTGTGTCAATGGGATTGTTTTTTAGTGCATGGGGCTGGCGCGGGGTGAGTGTGTGTGTATGTAAGTAGGGCGGTTGTGTGTTGGCGGCTGAGTAGCCCTGTGTGTGCGTGTGTAAGTGTCTGGGTATGTGTGAATGTGGCATGGGTGTCTTGTTTGCATGGGATAGCACTAGCCCATGGCTGTGCGAGATGTTATGTGTAGCCAGTTTGTTTTGTGGAGCTGATGGCTGGAATGATTGTTGGTGTTTGCATAGGTTGTCTTTGGTCTGGTAGCCAGATGTGTGTGGTGCATGCCCAGTGCGTTTGAGTGAGTATAGCTAGTGAGTGTTGTATGTGCTGCACAGTGCTGTTTTGCAGTGCATGGCATAGCCCGATGTTGTGTCTATGTGCTTGCACAGTGATGTGTTGCAGTCTGGAAAGCCACATGTGTGTGTATGTCATTGCACAGTGTGCGTGGGTAGTGCATGGGTAGCCGCTAGTGTGTGTATGCGCGTGCACAGTGTTGTGTGGCAGTTTCTGGATAGCCAGATGTGTGTATGGTGTGCATAGGCGTGTGGCAGTCATGGACGCAATTGTTTTGTGCGCGCATGCGTTTGTATTGAGTGTGTTCCTTTTGAATGGGTTTGTCTTGTAGTGCATGGCTAGCAGGTGTGTGTATGTACTCGCACATGCTGGCGAACAATGTATGTGTAGCAAGTTTTGTTTTGTTGTTGTGTGTGCATGCTTGATTGGCCCGCTGAATGTTGTTTGTGTTTGCATGTGTTATTTTGTGGCATGGATAGCCCAGATGGTTGTTGTGCGTGCACAGGCTGTGCTTGTACGTGCAGGATGGCCAGATTTTGTGATGTGCATGCACAGTGCTGGTGGTAATGCACGGATTAGCCAGATGTGTGTGTATGTGCGTGCGCAGTACCTGTCGTGGCAGGCATGGATTAGCACAGTTGTTGGAAGTGCTGCCAGTGCTGTTGGCTGTGCATGGATAAGCCATATGTGTCGTGAATGTGGTGCGCCGTGTGGGTGGTGTGCTGGATGGCCACATGTGTGTGTATGTGCGGTGTGATGTGGTATAGAGTATGTATGTTTAGGCCTCTGATAACCCCTGGGTTCCACCTGTTCTTGTACATTAGTTGCTCTCTCCATTCGTGCTGCTGCTATGGCCAACTCTGCACCCAAAACATTTGGTGTAGTTGGAGTGCGCTTGGACTTAAAGATATAGCTTTGCAGCGGTCATGATCCTTCTCAATAGCTGTCAAATGTTTTTGTAGCATATTTCTGCTATGAGTACCTACTTACTCCACTACTTCTGAAACTCCCAGCCTCCCTCCTCTCACTTTCTCGCATTCTGCATATCAACTATTTCTCGACTATTTGCCCCATTTCCTGCCCGTGACTTCTAATGTGTTCTGGGTTTACTTGCTTACTGGTTTGAATGCCAGCGTTTGACCATAATTCAGATGCCACGTGTCCAGGCTGTCAAGACTATGTGTTCAATCCCACGCACGGCAGGGACACGTCCAGCCGACTCTACAACCTCTTTGGCAAAACACGAGTCAGAATGCATATCACACTGCGATCTCGTAATACGATATTGTATTTGGCAACAAGTGGTGTCCTGGGGGTCCTGAATTAATTGCCATAAATGTGGGGAATGAAGCCACATCAAGCTTGTATGCGGCTGACTGAACAAATTCAACCATACCTCTGATTGGTTACATTTCGTGTGCACCAACTGCTTGCAAATAAATCCCATCTACAAGACAGTCCAGGCACGTTTAATACTGCTTCAAATTTAACAACCCTACAAAATGTCAATTGTCGTTACTTCGTTGTAATCAAAGCTACATACATCGATTCAATTAAATTAAATGCAAATCTATTGAATTCAAATGCATACAATGCAAATCAATTAAATGCATTAAATTCAAGTAAAGGTATATACAAGACACTTTTGATTCTATCAAATTAATTAAATACAGTTGTATTAATTAATTAATGAATTAATACAATTAAATTAATTAAATTGATAATTAATTTAATATAATTTAATTAATACTTTTAAATTAACCAATCAATCTAACAGAATTTGATTAATTCAGTTTAATCATATAATCTATCAATTAATACAATTAATTTAATTAATTATACAATGATACAATAATAAAATTATACAATTAAATTTTTAATTTAATTAATATCATTTTAAACATTTTCATTCGGGACGCGCCTCCAGGCGCCCTTTATTTTTGATTGATGGATTAGCCCGTCAAAACTTTGTGTCCGTGTGTGTGTGTGTGTGTGTCACAACCTACTTTGCAGGTTTCACTTCAAATCCCAAAAAAACGAAACATTATACAACATATAACAATTAGAAGACTTATTTATAACGGACATTTCTCACGGGTTGCAGCGACAGATCGGAAAGCGAAGTGGTAGAACCAAAATTGTCTGAATGGGTCTGAAATTATTAGCGAAAGAGATTCTCCCGACAAACATGCGCACCTATCTCGCCTCGGATTGAAAGGGCGAGGAGGGAGAAAGAACATTGGTCGAATCCCTGGCGAAGAGGGACGATGCCACCACCAGACCAAGCCGCCCCCACCCGACCAGCCAAGAGAAGGATATCCCAGGGAACTGGTTTGAAGCCGACCGCAGCCGGCTATGTCACGTGCGGCCACGTGTGCCTAGCACCATCCTGGGATCTGCCCATGCGAACATTTGCACCTCCATAGTTTGCAACACGAAGGTCGGCAGTGCGTAATTACAAGACCCGCAAGTGCGTGAGATGGATGTGTAATCGTTACCCATAGAATTGTTCATTGTGCAAGTTAGCAAGGCTGGAAACCATGACCATTACGTGAATTAGAAGTACATAGTACATATCCGTAGGCCCACCCCACGCCGCACCCGTCCCACCCCACGCACGGCCCTGCGGCTGAGCTGTGGGTGAAGTCCGTGCTAATAATAGCTCAAGTGCCCTAAGGGAATGATTCGTCCATTGTGATGCTTGCATGTTTCGCCTCGATTTTTTGACGACAATTCCATTCCCAAACCCATGTATGCGCACATGATTGAATGGTACGAATTTGAAATGATAACAAATGTTACCCAATAATTGTCGCTTTTGGCCCAAAAAGCACAAACCTTAGCTCCTTTTCTTGAATTGCGATGCTCATATGTGGTCTCTTGAGAAAATCTCCTGTATCAATAAGTCTTATAATTGTTATATGTTGTATAATGTTTCGTTTTTTTGTGATTTGAAGTGAAACCTGAAAAGTAGGTTGTGACACACGGACGGACACACAGTTTTGACAGGCTAATCCCTCAATCATTTTTTTTTTTTTTTTTTTTATTCGGTGTGGTGTGGTGTGGCGTGGTGTTGCGTGGCGTATCATGTCGTGTTGTTTTGTGTCGATTGTGTCATTTTGTGTCATAGTATGGTGTGGTGTGAACCTGTGTGGTGTGGTGTGGTGTGGTGTTGTGGTGTGTGTGTCGTGTGTGGTGGGTGTAGTGTGGTGTGGTGTGGTGTGTGGTTGTGGTGTGGTGTGTGTGGTGTGGTGTGGAGTTGTGTGGTGGGGTTGTTGTTTGTGGTGTTGGTGGTGGTGATGTGAGGTGTGTTGTTGTGTGGTGAGGTGTGGTGTGTTTAGTGTGTGTGGTTTTTGGGTGTGAGGTTGTTGGCTGTGGTTGAGGTGTGGCGTGAAGTGGTGAGGTTGTGGTTTGTGGTGTGGTGTGGTGTGGTGTGGTAGGTGTGTTTCGTGGTCGTCGGTGAGGTCGTGGGTGTGGTGAGGTGTCGGTTAATGGGATGGGCAGTGTGTGGTGGTGTGGTTTGTGGTGTGGTGAGGTGAGGATTTGGTGTGCGTGTGGGAGGTGTGGTGGGGCTGTGGTGAGGGTGTGGTGAGGTGTGGTGTTGTGTTTAGGTGTGGTGAGGTGTGGTGAGGGCTGGTGTGGTGTGTGTGTGGTGTGGTGTGGTTGGTGCTGAATGGTGAGGTGAGGTGTGGTGTGGCGTGGTGAGGTGTCGTGGTCGTGTGTGGTGTGGTGTGGTGTGGTGTGGTGTTGTGTGGTGCAGGTGAGGTGTGGTGGGTGAGGTGTGGATGTGGTGTGTGTGGTGGTAGTTGTGGTGTGGTGAGGTGTGGTGAGGTCGTCTCGTGTGGTAGTGGTGTGGTGGTGTGTCATGGATCTGAAATGCGAAAATTTGAAACTAAATTAGTTTGCAAAGAGAAGGTGTTGTATGGTGTGGTGTGGTCTGGGTGGTGGTGTGGTGTGGTGTGGTGTGGTCTGTGTGTGGTGAGTGTGGTTGCTGGTGTGTGTGGTGTGGTGTGGTTGGTGAGGTTGTGGTGTGTGTTGGTGTGGTTGTGGTCGTGGTGTGGTGGGTAGGTTGTGGTGACGGTGTGGTGAGGTTTGGTTGTGGTTGTGGTGTGTAAGGTGTGGTGTGTGTGGCTGTTGTGGTGTGGTGTGGTGTGGTGTGGTATGTTGAGTGTGGTGTGGGTGGTGGGGTGAGGTGTGGTGTGGTTGTGGTGTGGGCGTGGTTGAAGGTGAGGGTGTGAATGGTGTGGTGTGGTGTCGTGTGAGTGAGGTGGGTGTGGTGTTGTGTGGTGTGGTATGGAGTGGGTGGAGTGGAGTGGTTGTGGTGTGGTGTGGTGTGGCCTGTGGTGAGTGAGGTGAGGGTGTTGTGAGTGTGGTGTGGTGTGGTGTTGTGAGGTGTGGTGTGGTGTCTGTGGTGTGGTGTGGTTGGGTGATGTGTGGTATGGAGTGACATGGCGTATCAAACTGTAGTGTGTTTGTGGATTTTGTGTAGTTGTGTTGTGTAGGTATTGGTGGTGCGGTGTGGCTGTGTGTGCGTGAAGTGTGCGGTTGTGGTTGTGGTGTGGTGGGTGTGGTGGGGGTGTGTGTGTGCGTTTTATGTGTGGTGTGTGTGTGGTGTGTGTGTGTTGGTTGTGGTGGGCGTGTTGTGGCGTGTGTTTGTGTAGTGTGTTGTGTGTGGGGTGGTTTGTGGTGATGTGTGGTGTGGTGCGGTGCTGTGCGGTGTGGTGTGGTGTGGTACAGTGTGGTGTGTGGTGTGTGGTGAGGTGTGCGTTTTGGTGTAGTGTGATGGTGGTGAGGTGGTGGTGTGGTGAGGTGTGGCGTGAACGTGTGAGGTGTAGTGTGGGTGGTTCTGGTGTGGTGAGTGTGGTTGTGGTGTGGTGAGGTGTGGTGTGTTGAGGTTTTGAGTGTGTTCCTGGGAGGGAGTTTGGTTGTGGTTTGGTGTGGTGTGGTGCTGGTGTGGAGTTGTGGTGAGGAGGTGTGGGTGTTGTGGTGGGGTGTGGTGAGGGGTGTGGAGGTGTGGTGTGGTGAGGTGTGTGAGGTGTGGTGAGGTGTGGTTTGTGTGTGGTGTGGTGTGTGTTGGTGTGGGGGTGTGGGGTGTGGTGAGGTGTGGTGTGGTTGGCTTGTGGTGTGGAGGTGAGGTGTTGTGTGGTGACGGTGTGGTGATGGTGAGGTGTGGTGTGGGCTGTGTGTGGGGGGGTTGAGGTGAGGTTGGTGGTGTGGTGTGTGGTGTGGTGTGGTGTGGTGTGGTGTGTGAGTGTGTGTGGTGTGGTGAGCTGGAGGTGTGGTCTTTGTCGGTGTGTGCTGGTGTAGTGAGGTGTGGTGTGGTTTGTGTGTGGTGTGGTCTGGGATCTGACCTGGAAACATTTGCAACCTACATGTTGAAAAGCCGATGTGTGGATGTGTGGGTGTGGTGTGGTGTGGGGTGCGGTGGTGTGGTAGTGTGTGGTGAGGCTGTGGTGTGGCTGTGGTTGTGTGTGTGTTGGTGAGGTGTGTGTGGTGTGGTGTGTGCTGGTGTGGTGAGCGTGAGGTGTGGTTTGTGGTGAGGTGTGGTGTGGTGTGGGTTGTGTGGTGTGGTTGTGGGGTGTTTGTGGTGGGTGTGGTGTTTCTGGTGAGGTGTGGTGAGGTGTGGGTGGGTGGTGTGGCTGTGTGTGGTGTGGTGTGTACTTATGGTGCGGCTTTGTGGTTGTGGTCGTGGTGTGGTTGGAGGTGTGTGTGGGTGTGGTGTGGTGCTGGTTCCTGGGGATCGGCATGGAACTTTGCACCCTCCCTTAGTTTGAAAACGAAGTGTGGTATGGTGGGTGTGGGGGGGGGTGGTGTGGGGTGTGCGGGTGGGGTGTAGCGGTGAGGTTGTGGTGACGGTGTGGTCGTGGTCGTGGTGGGTGTGTGTTGGTGAGGTGTGGTGGGGTGTGGTGTGGTGAGCGTGTGGTGGGGTGTGGTGTGGTGTGGTGTGGGTGAGGTGTGGTGTGTCGTGGCTAGTCGGTGGCGGGTATGGGTCTCTGCCAATGAGGAAAATTTGAACCTCCATTTTGCAAAACAGAAGGGTCGGGGTTTTGCGGTGTGGTGTGGGGTGGTGTGGTGGGGTGTGGTGTGGTGTGGTGTGGGAGGGGAGGTTTGGTGTCGGTGAGGTGTGGTGTTTGACTGTGATCGGGGTGAGGTTTGGTGGTTTCGGGGGTGGTGAGGTGAGTTTGTGGTCGTGGTGCGGTGTTGGTGTGTGTGGTCGTGGGTGTGGTTGTGGTGTGTGGTGAGGTGTGTGTGGTGAGGTTGTGGGTGTGGTTTGTGGTGTGTTATGGATGGCGGGGGTGTGTCTGTGGTGGGGTGTGGGTGTGGTGATGTGTGGGTGGTGGTGTGTGTGGGCTGGTGTGGTGAGGTTGTGGTGTGGTGTGGTTGGTGTTGCTGTGGTCTGTGGTTGTGGGGTGGTGTGGTGTGGTGCGGGTGGTGGGTGTGGTGTGGTGTGGGGCTGTCGTGTCGGGTGTTGAGTGGAGTCTCATGTGTGTTGTTTGTGTCGATTGTGTCATTGTGTCATAGTTGGTGTGTGGTGCTGACGATGATGCGATCGTTGTATGTGGTGTTGTAGTGCGTGCTATTTATTTCGTTGATTCAGTCGTTGTGTTGGGTTGTGCTGCAGTTGGATAGACATTTATGTGTGTGTGTTCAGGTGTCTGAGTGTTGTTCGGTGGGCATGGGGGTATAGTGCCTGGAAGCCAGTGTGTGTGAGTGCCTGTTTAGTGCATGATTAGCCAGTGTGTGTGGGTGAGTGCCTGAGTGTTGTGTGTCGTCCAATGGGATGCTTTGTGCATGGGATTGCGGAGGGTGTGGTATGTAAGTAGGGGGGTTGTGGAGTGAATGATTAGCACTTGTTTGTGCGGTGTAAGTGTTATGGGTATGTGTGAATGTGTGAAGGGTTGTATTGTTTTGCCATGGATAGCAATAGAAATGGCTGTGCGAGAATGTGTGTAGAAGTGTTTTGTGTGTGAAATGCTTGATTGTGAATGTGTTTGTGTTTGCATATGGTTGTATTCTGGTGCATGGATAGCAAGATGTGGGTGTGTGAATGAAACCGTGCTGTGTTGACGTGCATGTTCTAGTAG
>JACBWV010000234.1:2088553-2129740 GCA_013435795.1 Chlamydomonas sp. ICE-L
GGTGTTTGTGTGGTGTGGTGTGGTGTGGTGTGGTGTGGATGTGCTGTGGTTGGTCGCGACCGGCCGTGGTGTGGTTTGAGTGGTGCGTGTGGGTGTGTGGTGTGGTGTGTGGGTGTGGTGTGGTGTGGTTGGTGTGGTTGGCTGCGGGGTTGGGGTGTTGTGGTAGTGAGTGTGGTGGGGTGTGGGTGTGGTGCGGTATTGGTGGGTGTGGTGTGGTTTGTCCATGTGAATAGGTTGCGAAGTGGTGGGCGTGTGCCGTTGATGGTGTGGTTGTGGTGTGTTGGTGCGGTGGGTGTGTGGTGTGAGGATGCGGTGGAGAGAGTGTGGTGGTGGTGCGAGCGTGTCAGTACCCCTGTCCCATGTTGTCTTTTGTGTAAGGACACTTGTAGTCGTTTTGTGGTCGCGTCTGTCTGCTTGGTGTAGGTAGTGGTTGGTGGTGGGTGGTGTGTGTGCTGGTGGTGGTTTGGTGGTGGTGTTTGGCTTATGGTTGGTGTGGGTGTGGTGGCGGCCGTGTGTATATGTGGCATGTGGTAGTGGTGTTCGGTGTGTGTTGGTGTGTGGTGTGTGGGGCGTGGTGTTGTGTGTGGTGGGTGTGGTGTAGTGTGGTTGCGGCCGTGTGGGGTGGTGCGTGGTCTCTCGCCCTCGCCGCCGGGGTACCCTACTTCTGCTTGCTTCTGGCTCGCCCCTTGCGCTCTGTCTTTCGTTCCATTAAGACCGCCAATTACGATGGATTGCTGGACGAGTGGATATTGGTGCCAATGGATTCTGGGGGGTTATTGAGGTCGTGGCCTTGCCATTTAGAAAACTCGTGGCCTAGCCATTGAGAACATTCGAGGAATACAAAGGTCCGCCTGGCAGAAAGAAGCAGGTGGAACAAATCTGGCGGGTTGCAGCGACAGATCGGAAAGCGAAGTGGTAGAACCACAATTGTCTGAATGGGTCTGAAATTATCAGCGAAAAATATTCTCCAGACAAACATGCGCACCTATCTCGCCTCGGATTGAAAGGGCGAGGAGGGAGAAAGAGCATTGGTCGAATCCCTGGCGAAGAGGGACGATGCCACCACCAGACCAAGCCGCCCCCACCCGACCAGCCAAGAGAAGGATATCCCAGGGAAGTGGTTTGAAGCCGACCGCAGCCGGCTGGGTCACGTGCGGCCACGTGTGCCTAGCACCAACCTGGGATCTGCCCATGCGAACATTTGAACCTCCATAGTTTGCAACACGAAGGTCGGCAGTGATTAATTACAAGCTCCGCAAGTGCCTGAGATTAATATGTAATCGTTTCCCATGTAATTGTTCATTGTGCAAGCTCGCGAAGCTGGAAACATGAACATTACGTGATTTAGAAGTACACAGTACATATCCGTAGGCCCACCCCACGCACCCGTCCCACCCCACGCACGGCCCTGCGGGTGCGTTGTGGGTCATGTCCGTGCTAAAAATAGCTCAAGTGCCCTAGGGGAATGTTTCGTCCATTGTGATGCTTGCATGTTTCGCCTCGATTTTTTGACGACAATTCCATTCCCAAACCTATGTATGCGCACATGATTGGATGGTACGAATTTGAAATGATGACAAATGTTACCCAATAATTGTCGCTTTTGGCCCAAAAAGCACAAACCTTAGCTCCTTTTCTTGAATTGCGATGCTCATATGTGGTCTCTTGAGAATATCTCCGGTATCAATAAGTCTTATAATTGGGATATCTAATATAATGTTTTATTTTTTTGTGATTTGAAGTGAAACCTGAAAAGTACGTTGTGACACATGGATGGACGGACGGACACACAGTTTTGACAGGCTAATCCCTCAATCAAAAAAATTGTAATTTTTTTCATTCGGGTATTTTTTTATTTTTTTCATTCGGGTGAAAAATCTGGAGATTTTTTTCATTCGGGTACTACTTAATAAACTCCCTGCCGGTGACTGCCAAAGCGTTTTCCCGTGTCGCTTGCTACACGCTCTTAGAACTTGTCACAAATCATCGTCCTTTTTCCAAAAGCCTATGCACTGTCTCAACTATTGAGCCCATGTAGGTGGCATATTAAGTTCATGAAGAATCAAGTCGGTAGAGCTTGTATACTGGTATCTGTAACGCCAAGAGCCCTTTTCATAAACTTACTCTGAATAGTTTCACATTTCCCTTTGATACCACAAGAAGGATTGACATTACCCAGACGGTCTGGAGCCCACTCTTCACACCAATAGTTACAAAGTATCGAACCAATAAAATATACGACCCCATGCTTCCACAGTCCCCTAAGGCTTTGACAGTGCTCAGCCTGAAATGGAAATGAAAAAAAATTAAAATGATAAAAATAACAAGAAAATAAGACAAAATGATTTGTTCTCGTTTACGGTACGGTACTTTTCCGTTCGTTTACTGCTGAGGACGGCGAGCAGCCAAATTGCGTGCCGTTTTTTGTTTGTTTTTTAGTTGTGAAAGGAGTTTAGGTGTGTGACCAAGTTCAAGGTCAAGCTCCCTCTGTCTCTTGAGACCCTGACTGTGCACAGCCTGAAGCTGGTGTACCATAATTGTTTTCTTTTGACAAATTGTACGCCTTGCAATAGGGCGTGAGTCTGAAGGAACCTTCCCGTTCGCTTGTACTGGGGAATGGTTACTATGATGTGTTTGGGTATAGCAGACCGCTACTGCGCCTGAGCTTGGAACACAGCTCCACCGCGGAGAGAAGATCTCAAGCTCTCTCATGGCGGCAGGTCTGATACTGAGGAACCTGGCAAGGCCTCGAACCACAGACCTGCCAGGCTGATGGATTACACCGAACTAATCAGCCTGAAGCTGGCGGACTATATAATTATACGAACCATCTGATGGTTTACCCCCAGTGTAAGCAAACGGGCTAGCCCCCTCAACCTCACGCCTCTTAATACGGCTTGCTACATATTTATTTACCAACCATCTTTACACCTCAATTGCTATTTTATTATTTTGAGTTGTGACATGGTTCTTCAGCCGACTCTGGCCCTTTGGGCTGCTCACCGATTGCCAATTCTAAGCCCCCCCCGCCTCCCATGCGATACCCACGGAAACCAGCCAATAATTGCGAGCAGCAGAAATGTTGTCTGAAGCAGGAGGATGCCAGGAGCCATAGAAAGTCCGGCACGGCCCATGTTGGGGTATCGGGCAGTGGTTTCTATTAGGGGATCACGTGATCTGTCGATACCCCCGGGTCCGGCGATATTCTGGGCACCTTCTCGGGGGGTACCCCCCCCCCCCCCCCCCCCTCCGGCCCCTTGCCAACTTTTTCCTAACTTTTTTCTGACGGCTCCATTTCATCTCTGGAGAAGTGCAACGACTTCGTCTTAATGCAAGCGTTCCAATTCCATACTTTCCAGACAGCTGCTATGTAATTCAAACTCAATTTCGAGTTCGAGTTCGAGTTCAAGTTTGAAACCTTGCTGTACCAGTGATCTGCTGCTTATCCTGGTCTGGGTTTGGCATGGATGTATCAATTAGCACTGCATAGTCAAATGGGTCCATCGAGGAGTCTATTCACGACGAAAGTCCATCCAAGAGGCAGCATGTCGACCTGAGCGATAGCCGCCTGCTGTCTGACGACGATGACTGATGCACATGTCCTCTTTGTGCTCGGTCGGCGACTGATTTCGCAGGGTCGCAACAGTTCGAGCAGCACAATAAGTTCTGAAAGGGTTCTCAGGCCGAAGCATCAACAAGGGACAGCAAGCAGTCATAATCTGCAAGGCTAAGTACTTCAAGAAGTACAGCCAGAAGGCCAACTTGGATGATAAGGCGGCATGCACCAACACCCTGTTTGTGTGCCCCCACTGCTCAGCCACCATATGGAAGTACGGAATGGAGTCCCACCACAAGGAAAAGCACAGTGGTGTGGCTCAAGTACCCCCCATTGGGGCTTACGAGGTGGCACACATAGCAGCTGTGATGAGCAAGTTGAAGCCTCGACAGCCTCGACTATAGTTTCTTGTCTGATGTGCTTTTTGGAGACCAGAACAAGTTGAAGGTCTGATAGGGGCCTAACCAACTTAACAATAGCTTCCATAATCATGGTGGGCTCAGGTGGGTATTACATTTAGACCTTTTGGTGGGTTTCATGTAGCTGGCCCATGCAGGTTACAGGCCAATACCAGGCAAGTCAGTTATAAACGATGTTGAAGGAAAGCAAGGAATTATAAGGAAGCTAAAATATTGAGCTATCTATGGTGCATATTGTATTAATTTGTAATCGTGTTCAGGTCGTGTTTAAAAACAATCCACAACATTCCCTGGGGTTTTGAAAATGCAGGGTACTAAAGGAGATGATTTGCCACAACATGGGCTAGGTGTTATCTAAATTTGGTGGGGTGGGGTACCCCCCCACCCCCTTTTTGACTCTTCTAACTTTTCTGGGGGGGTACCAGATAATTTTTGTATGTCACCCTCCCGTCCTCAGAATGAAATGGGAGTGGAACTAGGGTGTTCCTCTACTAAATACCGGACCAAAAATGCTATTGGGGGAGAGACCCACCACATATTTGCCCAGGGCACATGGGGGGGGGGGGGGGGGGGGGGGGGGGGGGGGGGGGGGGCCAGGGTCTCTCTCTCTCTCTCTCTCTCTCTCTCTCTCTCCACACACAACGCCCTAATCAACATTTGTACAACAACGTACAGAGCGAGACTTCATTCCTCTTTTTCCCTTCCTGTCACTGTGCGTCTATTTTCGTTCTGGTGACTAGTGCTAGTTGATCTTATTCGATGGAACCACAATCAAAGGGCACTACCTGCGACAAGTGCGGTAAACAATTGCTTAGCGGCGACCACGGAAACTTAGAGCGCCTTCATAATTGTCTTGCGTGCTTAGCTGATTATTTAATGCCTGATTGAAGCTTGGATTGAAGGCCTGATTATTGAAGAATATTGAAGGTGGGCACATTAGGGGCCAAGGGGGCCTGACCCACAACCCCCACCAAACAATGTAACATTGATAATGATGATTTTCTGTGTTTCAGACATCCTTAATGGTCTCCAGACCAACTTCAATGGATAGGCCTTTGAAAACCCTGTCAAATGAGCCTAATTAGACACCATTACACAAAGTGGTGGCTGAGATAGTGACTGTGCAGTGGGTTCCGGAGCTGGGGGGGGGGGGGGGGGGGGTCTGCGGAAGGGTGCCTCTGCACTTTTTGGGGATGGGGTCTTTCACTTTTTTTTTGCCCCCCCCCTTGCTTGTATGATATTCAATAATTTATGTATGTATATTATAGTACCGCCATAACCCCAGCAAAATCCACGCTGGTCCCCATCCGGTCGTGCGTATCAGGGCGGCCGCCATCCACTGACTGCTAGCACTAGAACCACATACCACAATAGCACTAGAACCACACCACAGCAGCTCCAGACAATGTTCCTGTCTGTTTGCTTTCAGCGGGGCCAGAACCAGGCCACGGCAACCCCAGCCAATGCCACGCCGGCCCCAACCCAGTCACCAGGAACAGGGTGGTCCCCATCCACTGCCTGCTCATGACACTATAACCACACTACCGCAACTCCAGCCAATACCGCACTGGTCCCTATCAAGTCACCAGTAACAGGGTGGTCACCATCTACTGTTTGCTTTTAGCGGGGCCAGAACCAGGCCATGGCAACCCCAGCCAATGCCACGCCGGCCCCAATCCAGTCACCAGTAACAGTGCGGTCCAGGGTACTACATTTTGTCAAACTGGCAAGCACTTAAAGCGCACCAGCGTCAAATTGGTCAGCTCTTTCTAGTGCGAAAAGCGCAAAAACTGCGGGCTGCTCCCACAGGGGGTCGAAAAAACTGCGCGAAATGCGTAGTGGGGCTAAAAAGCGTGCGCAAGACCGCGCTGCCGCGCGCGCTTTGTAGTACCCTGGTGCGGTCCCTACCCACTACCTGCCAATAGTGCTTTAACCAAGCCACAACAACACCAGCCACTGTTCCTGCCTGTCTGTCTGCCTTCAGCGGGGCCAGAACCAGGCCACGGCAACTCCAGCCAATGTTCCTGCCTGTCTGTCTGCCTTCAGCGGGGCCAGAACCAGGCCACGGCAACTCCAGCCAATGTTCCTGCCTGTCTGTCTGCCTTCAGCGGGGCCAGAACCAGGCCACAGCAACTCCAGCCAATGTTCCTGCCTGTCTGTCTGCCTTCAGCGGGGCCAGGACCAGGCCACGGCAACTCCAGCCAATGTTCCTGCCTGTCTGTCTGCCTTCAGTGGGGCCAGAACCAGGCCACGGCAACTCCAGCCAATGTTCCTGCCTGTCTGTCTGCCTTCAGCGGGGCCAGAACCAGGCCACAGCAACTCCAGTTAATGTTCCTGCCTGTCTGTCTGCCTTCAGCGGGGCCAGAACCAGGCCACGGCAACTCCAGCCAATGCCACGCCGGCCCCTATCCAATCACCAGTATCAGGACGGTCGCCATCCACTGCCCAGCCCCATAGATAGGACAAGATAATGAAGACGCCTCCATACACAGCGTACCTATGTGTGGTGTGTGGTGGTGTGTGGTGGTGTGGGGGGGGGTGGGGGGGGGGGGGGGGGGGGGGGGGGGGGGGGGGGGGGGGGGGGGGGGGGGGCTAGACATTGCGTATGTGTGTGAGGATCGGGTGGTGGTGGTGGTGGTGGTGGTGTGTGTGGGTTGGTGTGGGGGGGGTGGGGGGGGTTGGGGGTGGGTGGGGGGTGGTGATTTTGTGGTGTTTGGTTATTGTTTTTGTTGTTTGTCTCTTTCTTCTTGTTGGTGCTTATCGTAGGTTTTGGTTTTTTATTTTATTTTATTTTTATTCTTATCCGCTCTTCTGTTACTTCCTGTTACTCTATCCAACAACAACCGTAGTTCTGAGTCCTTATAACACGTACCGCCTCCATACACGTGTAAATAACCTGTTTTGTGTGAGTGGTTTGTGTGGTGTAGGTGATGTGGTGGTGTTGGGTTGGGTGGTGTATGTGTGTGTGTGTGTGAATCGTTTCTTTTTGCTCTCTGGCCCCTTATTCTGGCATGACGATGTCCCACCACCGATTGCAAGGATTGAGCCAGATCCGAAGTACGCCTCCATACACAGCTTACCTGTTTGTGTGTGTGTGTGTGAGAGGGGGGGGTGGGGTGGGGGGGGGATTCTGGTGCTATGCTGTCGTGGTTGCATGCGAATGGAGAATAGAAGAGCAAGAAGAGTAAAAGCATTCCTAGCGCTCCTAAAGGTCGTACTGGGAGGTGGTTGGTTGGTTGGTTGTTGGCGGTGGTGGTGCTGGTTTGTGTGGTTTGTGTGGTGGGTGTGGTTGCATGTAACTGGAGAAGAGAAAAGCAAAGGGGGAAAAACGAAAAGGAAAAGAAGTACTCTAAGTCAGCAAAAGTGTTCCTAGCGTTCCTGAAGGTCGTACTCGGCGGTGGGTGGGTGGGTGGGTGGGTCGTGGTGGTGTTTTGTGTGTTTTGTGTGGTGGGTGTGGTGGTTGCATGCAGATGGAGAAGAGAAGAGCCAAGAGAAAAAACAAAAAGGAAAAGTGGCACTCCAAATAAATGAAAGCGCTCCTAGCGTTCCTGAAGGTTGTACTCGGCGGTGGGTGGATGGTTGGTGTTGGTGGTGTTTTGTGTGGTGGGTGTGGTGGGTGCATGCAAATGGAGAAGAGAAGAGCCAAGAGGAAAAACAAAAAGGAAAAGTGGCACTCCAAGCAAATGAAAGCGTTCCTAGCGTTCCTGAGGGTCGTACTCGGCGGTGGGTGGGTGGATGGTTGGCGGTGGTGGTTTGTGTTGTGGGTGTGGTGGTGGTGGTTGCATGCAAATAGAGAAGAGAAGAGCAAAGGGTTGAAAACGAAAAGCAGTAATCCAAGTTAGTGAAAGCAGCCCTAGCAGTCCTGAAGGTCGTTCTCGGCTGTGGGTGGATGGATGGTGGTGGTGCTTTTGTGCTTTGTGTGGTTTGTGTGGTGGTATTGGTGGTGGTGGTGGTTGTGGTGGTTGCATGCAAATAGAGAAGAGAAGAGCAAAGGGGGAAAAACGACAAGGAAATGCAGTCATCCAAGTTAGTGAAAGCGGTCCTAGCGGTCCTGAAGGTCGTACTCGGCTGTGGGTGGATGGATGGTGGTGGTGTTTTTTGTGGTTTGTGTCGTTTGTGTGGTGGGTGTGGTGGTTGCATGCAAATGGAGAAGAGAAGAGCAAAGGGGGGAAAACGAAAAGGAAAAGCGGCACTCCAAGTAAACAAAAGCATTCCTAGGGTTCCTGAAGGTTGTACTCGGCGTTCTATATGAAGGATACAGCCCCTTTCAGTGATATACAATGGTCAAGTGGTAGATCAGCTCGCTTGAAGATGAAGAGTCAGGGGTTTGACTCCCCCTTCGGTCGCTCTTGGCGTTGCAGGTCGTTATCAACCGCGATGGTAGCTTGTCCAGTTGAGGTAGGAGACCGCCCCCCACCCGTGTACGACGGGCTCCCTTAACACCACGCCCCACCAGGCGTTGTCATTACCTTTTTTTACATAGCTCTACCACTGCAGGGTAACACTCGGAACTCAGGTCCTCCTCCGTTTACTCAATGTTGTCCATTAGTTGGGTACTATGGTACTTCAGGAGGACCCCCAGATCTGCTGCCTGGGACGCAAACAATTGTATAGCCTGCTTCCTGCGACGCAACGGACCTTCCTTCTGGTCAACAGACCCTCCCTACTTCGCGACCTGCGACGCAGAAGACCCTTCCACGTTGCATCTGCAACCTGAAGGATACCGACTCGCGGTTCTCTATCAATATCAAAGATGCGGTACATTTGTTTTCCTCCCCCCCCCCCCCCCCCCCCCCCTCGATTACAATGTTATAAAATAGTACAATTGCATAAAATAGTACAATTGCATAAAATAGTACAGATCACTCACGTGCGGCTAAAGGAGGCGCCCTCGGGCTGTAAGGTAGGTATGAACCCATATACCACAAGCGCACATGCACCTGTGGGGGGGTGAGGGGGGGTTTGTGTGTGTGTGCATGTGTGTGTGTGTGTGTGAGTGTGTGTGGTGTGTTGTGTGTGTGTTGTGTTGTGTGTGTGTGGGGGGGGGGGGGATGAACCCATTTCCACAAGCGCACAAGCACATGTGTGAGTGTGGGTGGTAGAGTTGGGCGTGTGTTTGTGTGTGTGTGTGTGTGTGTGTCTGTGTGTGTGTGTGTGTGTGTGGGGGGGGGGGGGGGGGGGGGGGGGGGGGGGGGGGGGATGACCCATATAGCACAAGGTTTATACCCATATCTCTCAATGTTATACCCATATACCCCAAATAGGCTATGGGGACTTCACCAACTGCCAGGAAGGGCTAGAAAGGAAAAGCATTGATGAACTGACCCCCAAAGAATTGTTTTACCGACAGGTATGCCGAGTTCGTGCTACAGCCACTATCGCCAGCTTCCAGGCGACGCATGGGTCTGGCTAATCTAGAGAGAAATGACCCCTCAAACACACCGGGCTTCGTGCTTCGCACTCTGCAAGGTTCAGGAGGCAGCGCGTTGCACCGGGGTTGCACCGAGTCGCGCCGTGTCGCAAAAAAAAGGCTCTGGCTTTTTATGAGCCCGTGGGCAGGTGGAAAGCTATTAATGCTAGCTTCCAAGCAACGCATGGGTCTGCCTAAACTAGAAAGAAATAACCCCCCAAACCCACCGGGCTTCACGCTTCGCACTCCACGAGGTTCAGGAGGCAGCGCGTTGCACCAAGGTCGCACCGAGTCGCTCAATTTGCGGCACGGCGCAAAAAAAACAGTCTCAGACTTTTTATAAGCCCGTGGGCAGCTGGAAACTATTAATGCCAGCTTCCAGGTGACGCATGGGTCTGGCTAAAGTAGTCAGAAATGACCCCTCAAACCCACCGGGCTTCACTATTCACACTTAGCGAGGTTCAGGGAAGCAGTGTGTTGCACTGGGGTCGCACCGAGTCGCTCAATTTACGCTGCGTCCGGCTGCGTCGCAAAACAAAGCCTGTGGCTTTTTATAAGCCTGTGGGTACCTGGAAGCTATTAATGCCAGCTTCCAGGTGACGCATGGGTCTAGCTAAACTAGTGAGAAATGACCCCTCAACCCCCCCGGCCTTCACGCTTCGCACTCCGCTAGGTTTAGGGGGCAGCGTGTTGCATCGGGGTCGCACAGAGTCGCTACATTTGCCCTGCGTCGCAAAAACAATGTCTCTGGCTTTTTATGAGCTGGAAAGCTCTTAATGCCAGCTTCCAGGCAACAAATGAGTCAGGCTTAACTAGTCTGAAATGACCCCCCAAACCTCCCGGCCTTTGCGCTTTGCACTCCGCTAGGTTTAGGAGGCAACGTGTTGCACCTGGGTCGCACCGAGTCGCTCAATTTGAGACGCGTCGCATAGAAAAAGTCTCTGGCTGTTTATGAGCCCGTGGGCAGCTGGAACGCTCTTAATGCCAGCTTCCAGGTGATGCATGGGTATGGTAGGAGGTAGCATGTTGCACAGGGGTCGCACCGAGTCGCTCAATTGCGCTGTGTCGCATACAAAAGAGTCTCCGGCTTTTTATGAGCCCGTGGGTAGCTGGAAAGCTATTAATGCCAGCTTCCAGGTGACGCATGGGTCTGGCTAAACTAGTCAGAAATGACCCCCAAACCCACCAGGATTCACGATTCACACTTAGTGAGGTTCAGGGGGCAGCGGGTTGCACCGGGGTCGCACCGAGTCGCTCAATTTGCGCTGCGTCCGGCTGTGTCGCAAAAAAAGGCTGTGGCTTTTTTGAAGCCTGTGGGTACCTGGAAAGCTCTTAATGCCAGCTTCCAGGTGATGCTTGGGTATGGCTAAACTAAAAAGACATGGCCCCCCAAACCCACTGGGCTTCACTATTCACACTCCGCAAGGTTCAGGAGGCAGCGCGTTGCACTGGGGTCGCACCGAGTCGCTCAATTTACGCTGCGTCCGGCTGCGTAAACAAAAACAAGTCTGCGGCTTTGATGAGCCCGTGGGTACCTGGAAAGCTCTTAATTCCAGCTTCCAGGTGATGCATGGGTCTGGCTACTCTAGAAAGAAATTGCCCCCCAAACCCACCGGCCTTCGCGCTCCGCATTCCGCTAGGCTCTGGCTTTTTATGAGCCCGTGGGCAGGTGGAAAGATATTAATGCTAGCTTCCAAGCGACGCATGGGTCTGCCTAAACTAGAAAGAAATAACCCCCCAAACCCACCGGGCTTCACGCTTCGCACTCCACGAGGTTCAGGAGGCAGCGCGTTGCACGAGGGTCGCACCGATTCGCTTAATTTGCGCAGCGACAAAAAAAAGGTCCCTGGCATTTTATGAGCCCGCAGGCATCTGGAACGCTCTTAATGCCAGCTTCCAGGTGACGCATGGGTATGGGTAAACTAGAAAGAAATTACCCCCAAATCCACCAGGATTCACGATTCACACTAAGTGAGGTTCAGGGGGCAGCGTGTTGCACTGGGGCGCACCGAGTCGCTCAATTTGCGCCGCGTCGCATGAAAAAAATCTCTGACTTTTCATGAGCCTATAGGTAGCTGGAAAGCTATTAATGCCAGCTTCCAGACAGAACTTTTTATTTTTGGCTACAAGCAGTAGCTTCTAGGCAGCTCCTTGAGCCAGCCGCTAAGCTGAACCCTAATAGTTTGGCAGTTCTGGACAGCTGGTCAAAGCATGAGCTCCCATTCTGAACTCGGTGATTTCATGTTGCATAAAGGAGACTTTCATCCTACACAGAGCTTTTCTTTCCAGGGACGAGCAGTAGCTTCTAGGCAGCTCCTCGGTCCAGGCACTGAGCGCAACCCAAATGTCTCCATTGTTCTGAACAACTAATTGTGATTGCTTCAAGGTGCACTAGATCTCATTTTGTTTGACGAAATACCCAGTCAGGGGGGCTGCGTAAAAGCTGTAGCTTGCAACTGAAAAGTTTTTCACGACAGCTTCCAGGCAGCGTTTTTTCATTTCAGATGTCTGTAAGTCAGGTTGAGTAGATACTTGGGCAATGGTCAAGTGGTAGACCAGATCGCTTGAGGATGAAGAGTTGGGGGTTCGACTCCCCCTTCGGTCGCTCTTGGCGTTGCAGGTCGTTGTCAAATGCGATGGTAGCTTGTCCAGTTGAGGTAGGAGACCGCCCCCCACCCGCGTACGACGGGCTCCCTTAACACCACACCCCACCAGGCGTTATCATTACCATTAGACAGCTGCCTAGAAGCTGATATGCAAAGCCAGAATACAATTATATACAAACTAAAACAGTGCTAATACCCATAAAACAGTGGAACCCCCCCCAGACAAAAAACCCAACCAATAAACAGTGCAAATCCCCACCTACCACTAGCTAGCATTATGGCTTTCCCTGGCGGATCGTCTGCCACATCAGCCAGGGGAGCTGCCTAGAAGCTGATCTGCGTCGCACAGAATAAAACTTATTAAAAAATAAAACAGTGCTACAACTTATAAAACAGCGGAAACCCTCAAACCTAGGTAGCACCATGGCTTTCCCTGTCGAATCTTCAGTTATATCAGTCACGGGAGCTGCCTAGAAGCTGATATGAAAAGCCCCAAATAATGCCAGGGCTAATACCCACCAGCCACTAGGTAGTACCATGGCTTTCCCTCGCGAATTGTCTGCCACATCAGCCAGCCACCTCCTATTTCTATAAGGGAAAGGTTGGGTTGGGTTGGGTTGGGTTGGGTTGGGTTGGGTTGCGTTGGGTTGGGTTGAGTTGGGTTGGGTTGGGTTGGGTTGCGTTGGGTTGGGTTGGGTTGGGTTGGGTTGAGTTGGGTTGGGTTGGGTTGGGTTGGGTTGCGTTGGGTTGGGTTGGGTTGGGTTGGGTTGGGTTGGGTTGGGTTGGGTTGGGTTGGGTTGGGTTGGGTTGGGTTGGGTTGGGTTGGGTTGGGTTGGGTTGGGTTGGGTTGGGTTGGGTGTGTTTTTAGGTCCATCAGCCTTCAAGCTGCTCACCGTCTGCAGGCAGAGTAAGCATGGGTAGTATAACTACTGATGATCATCTTATTGTATACTATGAATATTGATGAACATGTTATTGCATAATATAATCTTGATGATCATAATAATCAATACATAAATATTGATGATCATGTTATTGCATAATATAAATATTGATGATCATGATAATCAATACATAAATATTGATGATCATGTTATTGCATAATATAAATATTGTTGATCATATTAATCAATATATAAAAATAATAATCATATTATTGCATCTGTGCTTCACTACTTTCCACACACGCCACATATAAATAAATTACGCCTTATTACGAGGCCTGAGGTTGAGGGGGCCAGCCCGGTTGCTTGCATTGGGGCCAACCACACACATGCCACAGCACAATTATACAGTACTGTTGAGTCCGCACCTGCCAGTCCTGCCAGCACAAAGACGCCTGAGGACATGTGGTGGTGGTGGTGGTGGTGGTGCTGATGATGATGACAATGTTGTTGGTGGTGATGGTGATGGTGGTGATCGTGTTGGTGTTGGTAGGGATGGTGGTGATGGTGGTGGTCCGTACCTGCCAGCCCAGCCCTGCCAGGACAAACATGCCTAGGGAGATGTGGTGGTGGTGGTGGTGATGGTGGTGGTGGTGGTGGTGCTGGTGCTGTAACAATGTTGGTGATGGTGGTGGTGGCTCGCACCTGCCAGCTCAGCCCTGCCAGGACAAACATGCCTAGGGAGATGTGGTGGTGGTGGTGGTGGTGCTGTAACAATGTTGGTGATGGTGGTGGTGGTGGCCCGCACCTGCCAACCCTGCCAGCACAAACACGGCTAGGGAGATGAACACATTGGCCACTGTCCACTCTATACCACTTGAATCATCTTCAGGAGGTGGTGGTGGTGCTGCTGCTGAGGATGGCTCCAATTCTGATGGTGTGACTACGGGTTCCTGCCAGGGTGGCGGTGTGTTCTCGCCATCTGCTAGCTGCATGCTGTCAGAGTCCTGCCAGGCTGGCAGCGTGTTCTCGCCATCATGTGCTTGCATGCTGTCTAGGTCTTGCCAGGCTGGCAGTGTGTTCTCGCCATCAAGTGCCTGCATGCTGTCCAGGTCTTGCCAGGCTGGCGGTGTGTTCTCGCCATCTGGCGGCTCCATGCTACCGGGGTCCTGCCAGGCTGGTACTGATAGGACAGGCTCCCCAGAGCCAGATTCATCCGGAGCAGGCATTGCAACTTTCATGCGGGAGGTACGGCAGTACCAGGAGAGGTAATTATACCTTCTGGAGGTACGGCAGTACCAGGAGGCGTACTTGCGCCCTACGGCGGTGTCACTACGGTGTCAGGCTTGTGATTCTGGATCCTGGGGAAGAGCTGATCCCTGGGATTGCATGGCCTCTGGTCGAAGGGGATATTGTGAGGGGTTGGAATCCCTAGCCCGGGTCTGGGTCAGGGCAGGGGCAGAGTTGGTTGAGTACCCTGGCTCTAGGCTGGGGCAGGGCTGGGGCAGAGTTGGTTGAGCACCCTGGCTCAAGTCTGGGTCAGAGTTGGTTGGCACTCGGTTGAAGGGAAGGTACTCGGGCTTAGAGAGCTGCCGATGAGAATGCAAGGTTTGACGCACCCGATGCTTCCCACCCTGCCCTCGGTTTTTCATCGCTTGATCATGCGCAGTTGGTGCTAAGAGGTATCGTTGAGGTATTGTCCGAGCTATTAATTGTACCTCAGATGGCTGTGCGTTGAATGAATTTGAGGCGCTGGGTCGTGGAATCCTTCGGACTTGAGAGCGGTACAGGATTCGATTAGTAGCTTGTCATGGCGCAATGCAAGGAGGGAAAGAGTGGGTCGTGTGCATGAGGTTCGTGATTTAAGGGTTGGTGCGTTTGTTGACGCACTAGGGACTGTTTCTAGACAAGTGACGGTCTGCTAGTATAAGTAGGAAGAAGGAAAGCGGAGTACGTGGGCAATGGGCGAAATTGTTCAAGTGTGACTGGGTCAGGGCTGCCAGCGGCTGCAAGGGACTAACAAGTGAGTTCATGTTGGTGACAGCTATCGTCCCTATCGATAACTGAAATATGCTCAGCACTTCAAGCCGCTTCTCGCCCGAGGGCCTGTAGCCATTGGGCGAAATATATCAAGTGTGATTGGCCCTCTGACAGCTCGCGGCTGTCAAGTCAGAGCACGTTGGACGCGACTGTCAATACCTGCGTCTTTATAACGGCTTTCATTTGTGACGCCACTCTGTCGCGAACGAAAAGCAAGTCTAGGGCCGAGCCTGGACGATTAGATTATTAGATGAAAGGAGTACGCCAAATTAGAAGATAGATTCACAGGCGACAGCTCATTCGTGACAGAAGGTTCCTCGTACGTAAATAAACGTAAGTACGTACGTAGTACGCGTACGGCGAAGGCAAGAATAGCCATGTCGGATTTGCCGAGGAAGCTTCGCTGCGCCTGGCATTCCTCCGGCATTCACCACACCTCCGTTTCCTTCCTACAGACTGGCGCTCGCGCAATATATCCTTCCACCGACTTGCAACGGCCTGTCCTGGTCCCGGTTGACTGAACATTGATAGCAACCTCGCTTGCGCTCATTTCCCATCTGTCATCCACTCCGCAGAATGGCGTGCTTGGATACCCCCTCCGCTTCTGCCCCCACGCCCCAAGCGAAGGTCGCACCTGGCGCCACTTTCAAGGAGCAGCTACAATTAAGTAGCAGTTATGACCTAAGCAGTCCCTTTTGCCCCGACCGAAACAGCCCCTTTGACAATGATAACGGCAGCCCTTCTCCCAACCGCCCATCTTCTATAAAACGAATACTAACGAGAAGCACCTCCATCGAGAAATGGGCCCAGCATTTGAAGCTCTTGGACGAACTCCTCATAACCGGTGCCAACGTGGATCCTCCCAGGGCGGTAAGTGCCAAATCTTCCGGGTCGTCCTGCGCTGATGCTATCATGCAATCATGCTATCATGCAACACAGCCGCGTCTAGTGGCATCTTATTTCTTCTATTGCTGTTGACCGTGACGATTAGTCCCCAGACTAGACTAAAGCTGAGGCAGTCAGACCATGCAACAACCCTAGCCCCCACCCTAGCCCACACATGGATGGATCACACTTGGGGTACTTTTCTGTACAACAACCTAGGCCCACGCATGGATGACTCGCACTTGGCGTACCTTTCTGTATAACAAACGAGGCCAAACATGGATGAACCACACTTGGCGTAATTTTCTGTACAACAAACAAGGTCCATGCAAGGGTGAATTTCGCTTGGTCTATTTTTACCCTTGCAGCAATATCAGCCCACTCTGGGATGCATCAGTATCTGAGTAATTTCTCAAGCAGAAATCCAAGGGTACAGCGCTATTTGTGCAGCTGTGCGCTAACCCTAGTTCCTTGGGTGGTTTTCAGGTTGTTAAGTTGGTTTTGGGTGTGTTTAGGTTGTTCTCACAGGACCTGTCGCATGTTCAGTTGTGATCTAGGCCGCATGCAGGGCAGTATCTCTAGACCCAGTAGTAGAGCAGTCTGTGTAGGCGCGGGTACAGCAAGGGTACAGTGCTATCTGTGTTGGTCGGCCCTGCCCGAGTAATGCATCGCTACCAACAACCCTAGTTCCTTGGACTGCATTGCCAGTTATCATGTGTCCATGGCGTACATCCACTGACCCCCCTCACCCCCCACCCCCCACTTCCCTTCTCCTCTCCCCCACCATTGCCAGTTATCATGTGTCCATGGCGTACATCCACTGACCCCTCTCCCCCCCCCCCCCCCCCCCACACACACACACACACTTCCCTTCTCCTCTCCCCCACCATTGCCAGTTATCATGTGTCCATGGCGTTCATCCACTGACCCCTCCCCCCCCACTTCCCTTCTCCTCTCCCCCACCATTGCCAGTTATCATGTGTCCATGGCGTACATCCACTGACCCCTCCCCCCCCCCACACTTCCCTTCTCCTCTCCCCCACCATTGCCAGTTATCATGTGTCCATGGCGTACATCCACTGACCCCTCCCCCCCCCCCCCCCCCCCCCCCCTCTTCCCTTCTCCTCTCCTCTCCACCACCATTGCCAGTTATCATGTATCCATGGCATTCATCCACTGACCCCCATACACGCATCAGAGCCGACCATGAGGGCCCCCAGGCTCCCTGTCATTGTTTCCCATGCAAAAATCCAGGCCCACACAGGGATTCATTGCTATCAGCAGCTATCAGAGTTGCTTTGCATGGAGTACCACAGGCCTACACAGGCCCACAGTTTTCCATGCAGTGCCACAGGCCCACGCAGGGATCAATTGCTGTAACTACCCCCCCCCCTGATACCCCCCCCACCCCCACCCCCCCTGCACCCTCCCCCCGACCCCCACCACACCACCACCCCAGTACCCACCCACCACCCCACCAGTACCACGGACCCACACAGGGATAAATTGCTGAAACTACCCACCCCCTGATACCCCCCCCACCCCCACCCCCCCTGCACCCTCCCCCCGACCCCCACCACACCACCACCCCAGTACCCACCCACCACCCCACCAGTACCACGGACCCACACAGGGATAAATTGCTGAAACTACCCACCCATGACCCCCCCCCCCACACACACACACACACCCTGCACCCTCCCCCGACCCCACCACACCACCACCCCAGTACCCACCCACCACCCCCACCAGTACCACGGACCCACATTGGGATAAATTGCTGTAACTACCCCCCCCCCTGATACCCCCCCCCCACACACACACCCTGCACCCTCCCCCCGACCCCCACCACACCACCACCCCATACCCACCCACCACACCACCAGCACCACGGACCCACATAGGGATAAATTGCTGAACTACCCACCCCCTGATACCCCCCCACCCCACCCCCCCTGCACCCCCACCCCGACCCCCACCACACCACCACCCCAGTACCCACCCACCACCCCACCAGTACCACGGACCCACACAGGGATAAATTGCTGAAAACTACCCACCATGAACCCCCCCCCCCCCCCACACACACACACACTGCACCCTCCCCCGACCCCCACCACACCACCACCCAGTACCCACCCACCACCCCACCAGTACCACGGACCCACATTGGGATAAATTGCTGTAACTACCCACCCCCTGATACCCCCCCCCCACACACACACCCTGCACCCCCCCCCCGACCCCCACCACACCACCACCCCAGTACCCACCCACCACACCACCAGCACCACGGACCCACACAGGGATAAATTGCTGTAACTACCCACCCCCTGATACCCCCCCCCCCACACACACACACCCTGCACCCCCCCCCTGACCCCCACCACACCACCACCCCAGTACCCACCCACCACCCCACCAGTACCACAGACCCACACAGGGATAAATTGCTGAAACCCTTACACGGGGTAGGGGGAAGTAAACCCCCACTTAAAACGGCCCCCAATTAAGTCTAGGGGGTGTAGAGTTCAGTGGTTTCGGTTTTGATTCAAATGTTTAGGATTTACGTGGTTATAGGGTTTAGGGTCTAGGTGGGGTTAGGGTTTAGGTAAGTGGGGGCTAAGTGAAGCGGGGGGTAACTTCCCCTACCGTAACCCTTACATGTGCGTACTTCCTTCATTTTCTTTTGATAATATATGTTCTATCAGCCTTCAGGCTGCCCACTGTCTGCTTGGCTTGGTTTGATATCATGGTCTATCAGCCTTCAGGCTGCCCACTGTCTGCTTGGCTTGGTTTGATATCATGGTCTATCAGCCTTCATGCTGCCCACTGTCCCCTGCTTGGCTTGTTGATAGCATGGGCTACGAGCCTTCAGGCTGTCGCAGATGATCTGCTGGGCTGCGTGGCTTGGTTTGATATCATGGTCTATCAGCCTTCAGGCTGCCCACTGTCTGCTTGGCTTGGTTTGATATCATGGTCTATCAGCCTTCAGGCTGCCCACTGTCTGCTTGGCTTTGGTTTTATATCTGGTCATTCAGCCTTCAGCGGCCCACCTGTCTGCTTGGCTGGTTGATATCAGGGTCTATCAGCTTCAGGCTGCCCACTGTCTGCTTGGCGTTTGTGTGGATATCCTGGTCATCAGCCTTCAGGCTGCTCATGATCTGCTTGCGAGGCTTGCTTGGTTGGATATCATGGTCTATCAGCCTTCAGGCTGCCCACTGTCTGCTTGGCTTGGTTTGATATCATGGTCTATCAGCCTTCAGGCTGCTCATGATCTGCTTGGCTTGGCTTGGCTTGGTTTGATATCATGGTCTATCAGCCTTCAGGCTGCCCACTGTCTGCTTGGCTTGGTTTGATATCATGGTCTATCAGCCTTCAGGCTGCTCATGATCTGCTTGGCTTGGCTTGGCTTGGTTTGATATCATGGTCTAAAGTATCACCCAGGCCCTGCTCATGGATCATGCTTGGCTTGGCTTGGCCTTGGTTTGATACAGGTCTATCGCCTTCAGCTGCCACGGTCTCTTGTGCTTGTTTGATATCATGGTACCTATAGCCGTTCAGGCTGCTCATGATCTGCTTGGCTTGGCTTGGCTTGGTTTGATATCATGGTCTATCAGCCTTCAGGCTGCTCATGATCTGCTTGGCTTGGCTTGGCTTGGTTTGATATCATGGTCTATCAGCCTTCAGGCTGCACATGATCTGCTTGGCTTGGCTTGGTTTGATATCATGGTCTATCAGCCTTCAGGCTGCTCATGATCTGCTTGGCTTGGCTTGTCTTGGCTTGGTTTGATATCATGGTCTATCAGCCTTCAGGCTGCTCATGATCTGCTTGGCTTGTCTTGGCTTGGTTTGATATCATGGTCTATCAGCCTTCAGGCTGCTCATGATCTGCTTGGCTAAGCTTGGCTTGGTTTGATATCATGGTCTATCAGCCTTCAGGCTGCCCTCTGTCTGCACGACGTCCCAAGCAGAACCAAACCAACAAAGGTAAGACAAAACAACATAACACCGTACAGAAAACAGTGTAACCTACATCACTCCTTCCTACTCTTCCTTCCAGAACACACGAGCTATTTTCAAGAGCTGTACCATCGGTGTCCCTCACCCCCCTCACCTCCCTCACCTCTCCCCACTCTTCCTTCCAGAATACACGAACTCTTTTCAAGAGCCGCACCATCGGTGTCCCTCACCCCCCTCACCCCCCTCACCCCTCCCCACTCTTCCTTCCAGAACACACGAGCTATTTTCAAGAGCTGTACCATCGGTGTCCCTCACCCCCCTCACCTCCCCTCACCTCTCCCCACTCTTCCTTCCAGAATACACGAACTCTTTTCAAGAGCCGCACCATCGGTGTCCCTCACCCCCCTCAACCCCCTCACTCCTTCCTACACTTCCTTCCAGAACACACGATCTATTTTCAAGAGCTGTACCATCGGTGTCCCTCACCCCCCTCACCTCCCTCACCTCTCCCCACTCTTCCTTCCAGAACGCACAAACTCTTTTCAAGAGCCGCACCATCGGTGTCCCTCACCCCCCTCAACCCCCTCACCCCCTCCCCACTCTTCCTTCCAGAACACTCGAGCTATTTTCAAGAGCTGTACCATCGGTGTCCCTCACCCCCCTCACCTCCCTCACCTCTCCCCACTCTTCCTTCCAGAATGCACGAACTCTTTTCAAGAGCCGCACCATCGGTGTCCCTCACCCCCCTCAACCCCCTCACTCCTTCCTACTCTTCTTTCCAGAACACACGAGCTATTTTCAAGAGCTGTACCATCGGTGTCCCTCACCCCCCTCACCCCTCCCCACTCTTTCTACCAGAACACACAAACTCTTTTCAAGAGCCGCACCATCGGGGTCACACGTACGGGGCCCTCCGCTATCAACAAGGTAGCGGACCACCTGTGCCGCTCAACCTCAGTGGGCAACAACAGTCAAGTTCAACACAACTTTCTATCCCGATCAAAATCATCAATCAAGTCACTCCTTCGCTCCCCCTTCGTCCCCTTCCCACTGGACGTGGTGCAAGAAGAGGAGGGGGCAGAGGATTCACCCAAGGCAGAGTTTAGGAGGGCCCAGCCCCCCCTAAGTGCCCCAGACGCTGGCGCCAGCCGTTTCTCGGCTCTGGAGGTAGACGCAAATTTGTTTATGGAGGAACAAGAAGAAAAGGGCGGCTCCGAAACCAATGCTGACCTGAATGCTGAGTCAGCAGGCTTCTCCCGAGGAAATTTACCAACCGCCCCTGGCACGCCAGCTTACGTCAGCTACTTCTGCTCGACTGCCAGTCGGTTGAGTTCAGTTAGTTGGCCGGAGCTTGACGAGGATGACACCCAACAGCAGCACTCTGCTGACCTGGCACATGGGGACGAACAGGACCCGCCGGTCTTGGGGGGCTGCGCCCCCCAGGACCTGGAGGCTTCTGCCCCCGAAGGCTGGGGGGAGGACAGGGACAGGGGCAGCCTATCCCAAGCAAGTGGCAGAAACCCATGGGCCCCCCTCCCTGGGCCTATTTCCCCCCGTATGGCTATGCTATGCAATTACCCCCAAATAGCACAGGCAGGCCCTGCTGTGTCAGCAAGGGCTGTTATCTCAAGTTCCTAATTAGAAACCTGTACACAGCAAGTTCTATGCAGCGTCGCAAGCGACGCTTAAAAATGGCGGAGAGTGTTCACAACGGAGCAACAGGTGGCAACGGAAGCGAGTTAGTTACGAGACTGTTGGCTGACCCAGAAGGGGGGGCTCCGCCCAAAATGGGCCTGATATCACAACAGGTAAAAATGCACTTCTATAGAGAGAGGATATTGTTACATACTCAGCAGAAATCAATGCGGAGACTGAACAGCGCCGGGGCAGCTGGGCAGTTTCCTTGTTTAGGGCCCTCTCCCTAGGGTGGGGGGATGCTAGTACTTACAAAGCCAGTACCCACAAGCCAGATTTCCTGTACCCTATAACCTAAACCCTAAACCTGAGGAGATCTGGCTCGTTAGGGAGTCATCAGAGATGTAATGTGTGAACTCAAATAAGGTCATAGCTTTTCTTCTCAGCTACGAGCAGCAGCTTCTTGGCAGCTCCCTGAGCCAGCCACTAGGCCAAGCCCCAAGACGTCAACAACACAGGAAAGCTGGTTGTGTCAGCTTCAAGGTGCATTAGGTTGCATCTTGCTTGGCTGAAGAGCCAGATAGGGGAGCTGCCTAGAAGCTGCTGCTCGTAGCTGAGACAAAAATCTATGATCAGTACCTTATTCGAGTTCACACTAAACATCTCTGGTAAATCCGTAACGCCCCCACCCCCCTCACACACAGCACTGGGATAGCGACTAAGAGGCAGCTCATGCCATCAACATTGTTCAACAACAACAAGAACAACAACAACTAGGAAACAAGGAAAGCGATGGTACTGATGTTGATGGGCTGAACTGTTTATGTGTGGCGTTCCCAGTGCTGTGTGTGAGGGGGCGTTACGGAGATATTATTAGGGAAAGGCAATGTGATATAACATGATATCATATGCTGTCAACAGTCTGACTAGGCTCAAGTTGCCATTTATATACAATATCATACGATGCACTTTGTATAATATCAAATGATATGTTTTATGATATTATATCATACTCGCCTTTGGTCACCATCATATGATGGTCTTTAGATATTAGAGCATGCCAGTGTGAAGTCGGGCTTAGGATTTAACCCCAAACCCTAAACTCTAGATATTAGAGCATGCCAGTGTGAAGTCGGGCTTAGGATTAAACCCCAAACCCTAAACTCTAGATATTAGAGCATGCCAGTGTGAACTCGGGCTTAGGATTAAACCCCGAACCCTAAACTCTAGATATTAGAGTGTGCCAGTGTGGTGTTGGGTTAAGGGTTAAACCCTAAACTCTAGATGTTAGAGTATGCCAGTGTGGAGTTGGAGAATTTTGGTTTTGGGGTATCGCACGGAGGGACTCGGAACTGGAAGCCAGTGAGCCAAAGTTGGCTAAAACAACATGTATGTTGTTACAGTCCATGAGTTGGTCAGATAGGCTAAAGGGACTTGCCCAGCCGTGACAGGAAGGGCTTGACAGAAAAAGCATTGATGAACTGAACCCCAAACAATTGTTTTACCGACGGGGGCCCTGAGTTCATGCTACAGTGATAATTTAATTATACAATATAATTAAATAATCATCCCATCAGATTCCATAGGGGATTATTATTTAATTGTGAGAAACTTATCGCATTTGTTTATAAAATGTACAAGTTATTTCCATCCTTCAGAGGAGTCAGGATTCATGACCAGCTTCATGCTGGAGTCCAAGTGCTAGAGCCAAAGTGGCTATTGCTGGACTGCACATGCTGTACCATGTGTGTTGTATGTATGTACCGCACATGCTGTACCATGTATGTTGTATCGCTGGACTACACATGCTGTACCATGTATGTTGTATGTATTTACCGCACATGCTGTACTATGTATGTTGTATGTATGTTGTTACATTCCAGGGGTAGGCCAAATAGGCTCAAGGGACTTTCCCACCCCTGTAGGAAGGGCTTGAAAAGGAAGGACCAGAATTAATTTATGGTACAGCAAAAGAACAACTACTGTTGCTTTCAGGTTACTTCCAAGCTCGCGCGCTGGTGCGCTGTCTTTTTGAGCCCCACTGCGCGTTTCGCGCAGATTTTTGCAACCCCCTGTGGGCACAGCAAGCATTTTTGCGCTTTTTGCACTAAAAAGCGCAGTTTTTTTAAGTGCGCTAAAGCGCTGGCCAATTTGGTCTATGGAAGTACCCTGGTTGCTTTACCGTATAATTAAGAAGGGGAGTAAAAAAATGGAAATTTGAACATCCAAGAATTGCCACAGAATGACCTCTAGGACGTGCCCATTGGGTATTAAGGGAACCGCCTCGTAGATATGCGATGGACGGGCTTACATCACACCTTGAGTCCAGTTACCATGCCGGTCGACGACCCTCCGGGTGGGCCCAGATGACCTCGTTGAGGTTCGAACCAGAGACCTGATTGGACCCCGCATCTGCTTCGTCCGGGCCGGGTAGCTTTACGATAGAGCCATCCCGTTCCGAACGGGGATAAGAAGGGGAGTATGTACATGTAGCTAGGTGGTTGGGTCGTGGTGTGTGTGTTTGGGGGGAGGGGGGGGGGGGGGGGGTAAGCCCCGTCCGTTCCCTCGGGGGCGGTGGTGTTTCCACTGCCAGGATAAGTGCCCATTGTAATCTTCTTAAGCCCAGTCTGGAGGGTCCAGTCTGCCCAGTCTGGCCCAGTTTGCCCAGTCTGGAGGGCGGTATGGTCCAGACACCGTTGGTTAAGCTTACGCCAACGGGAGAAGTTCGATCCCCACTCCCGGAAGACAGTGGGTGTTCGGAGTCCGTTCTTTCGAGGGCGGTGGTGTTCCACTGCCAGGATAAGTGTCCATTGTAATCTTTCTTTCTGGTAAGCAGAAGTTCAGGGGTTAAATCATCTGAACTTGTGGAGTGAAATTTAAAAAATGAGCAATTCAAGAGTAATTTGCTTTCCTGATAATCTTGAGTTAACCATGTTAACTAAAAATATGTAACATTATAATTCAATTATATTCAAGTTCAAATCTGAGCTTCCCAATATCAAAATATATCTCGCTTAGTATAGTGGTTTTACCACACGGACATTTGATCCACTGGGGATGGTTTTACCACTCAAAGGCAAAGGGTAAATCCATTGTACTGGTGCTCGCATATTGTAGCGAGCAAGGAGGGCTGTTTTTCGTGGGTGTAGCACAGTGGGATCTGGAAGACAGTGAGCCGTCCAGAATTGGCTGGAAAACTATGTAACACTACATTTTACTTTAGTTCAATTCCAAAAATACGTCACATACGGTAACAATCATATTGAAGTTCAAATCCAAACTCCCAAATCTTGACAACTCGCTCCCATTTCAAGCGAGCAAGGAAGTCACAGTACCCACCAGTGAGTTGGCTGCGTTACAGGACGCAGGCTATGGGTCGTAATTGGTTGCGTACTTGGGTCGTAATTCGTAATGTAATTGGTTGCGTCTCGGGATGCAAACTGTACACTTGATTGCATCTTAGGGCGCAGAGCTGGGGGATTTCCTGGACAACTCTGGTACCCACCCCAGGATGGCTCACTGCCCTGCATGGCCTACACGCATGTGAAAAGAATGCCGAAATCTGTACTTTTCGCTCTCACTTTAAAGTGAGCAAAGAAGACACAGTACCCACCATCTTCACAGGATTGCTCACTGCCCTACAGGGACAACCCATTAAGCGGGATAATCTGCTTGGTATGCTTACTATGCTCCCTGGTTTCTGGCGGGGGGCAGCCAAATTGCTGGCCTCAGCCATGTAATGATAATGATAACGCCTGATGGGGCGTGGTGTTAAGGGAGTCCGTCATACGCGGGTGGGGAGCGGTCTCCTACCACAACTGGACAAGCTACCACCGCGGTAGACGACGACCTGCAACGCCAAGAGCGACCGAAGGGGGAGTCGACCCCCCGACTCTTCATCTGGAAACCAGTTGGAAAAGGTCTTATGTTATTGTTACATTTCCTTGTTACATGTTCACCAAGTAGTCTGCCCAAGCTTGCTGTAAAACCATGTAACAATTCAAATCAGGAGCATTAAACTTGCTAGGGCTTAGTATCCAGACCGGTACGTGGCTCCAGCCAGCCAAATTGCTGGCTGGAGCCATGTAACCAAGTTCAAGATCAAGTACATGTTCACAAAGTAGACTGCTCAAGCTTGCTGAAACTAAAAAAATGTAGCAATTCATATCAGGAACATTTAAGTTGCTAGGGCTCAGTAGACAGAGTACCATCTTAACCATAACTTGGCAAAGTCCACCCACCTGGAGTGGTCTCACGCCGGATCCTGAATCCGGTTTGGCAAATTCCACCCACCTGGAGTGGTATCAAGCCGGATCCCGAATCCGATTTGGCAAAGTCCACCCACCTGGAGTGGTCTCAAGCCGGATCCCGAATTCGGTTTGGCAAAGTCCACCCACCTGGAGTGGTCTCAAGCCGGATCCCGAATCCGGTTTGGCAAAGGGTCGTTTGCCAGACCGTCCGCCAATCCTGAAGGCGCATGCGGTAGTTCTCCAACGCACGAGCCATATTACAACCATGTAACGTATTTACATATTACAGCCATGTAACCAAGTTCAAGTTCAAGACATATTAACCGTGCTTTATTTATATGATTCTTTATATCATTCTTGAGATTACCACCGGTATCGAACTCGTTTCGTTAGGTGGGTGAACCGTCCAGTATATTATACAACATAGATACTCCCCAGCGCCCCCACAGCACTACTAACATGATGTGAAGGAAACGCCAGAGTCGGATGAAAACACCCTTTTACACTTCACTACACTATATATACATATATGTAAAATACATATATGTAAAGGGGTCAGATGGGTACGTCTCTCAGCCCACTTGGATACCCGCACAAGCTATCTGCTATGGTTGCTTGAGGTAGTAGGGTAGGTATGTCCACTACAAAGCATTGCCTTTAAGCCCTTCCTATCACGGTCGGGCAAGTCCCTTCAGCCTATTTGGCCTACCCCTGGACTATAGCATACATACATACATACATACATACATACATTGCCTACTTTGAAAACGCAACCCAGCGTATGTACTAGAGTATTGCAGGTCATAGGGCAGGTTGCGCATTGTCATAGGGCAGGCCTGTACTAGAGTATAGAGTAGGTCATAGGGCAGGTTGGTCTACACAAAACGTTGTCTATTTGTATAATTCAAAACAGCGTTTGTCCTAAATTAATTCACCTGGCCAGGTGGGTATTTAAACTAGTATATTGTCTACTTTGACAACTTAAATCAGTAAAAACTATGCGATTGCTAATGTACACAAGAGTGTGGTGTGGTAGCATTTATCCTACCCACCTATGTTTATTCTGCCCATCAGCGCTCTTCTTTTCGGCTACTAGTAGCCGAAAAGAAAAGTCCCGACCTGAGATTCTTCCATCACCAGGTGCAAGCCATATGATTGCATTCCTCACTCAGATTAAATTATCACTGCAGCACGAACTCAAGGCCCCTGTCGGCAAAACGATTGTTTGGTGTTCGGTTCAATGCTTTTTCTTTTTTGTACTTTTTTTCCTGCCACGGTTGGGCAAGTCCCTTCAGCCTTTTTGACCCACCCCTGGACTGTAACATACATACACTCTGGAGTGTGGTGCAGGAGTGCTTATACTGCCCGTGTTGACTCCACCTGCAGACGGCGTGTACCCTGGGGGCTGATCACGCATGCAATGCGTCCAATTCAACCTATCCCCAGCTTTAATACAACTGATTGCAGTCTGCACCCTGGAGTGTGGTGCAGTGGTGCTTATACTACCCGTGTTGACTCCGCCTGCAGACGGCGAGTACCCTGGGGGCTGATCAAGCATGCAATTCGTCCAATTCAACCTATCCCCAGCTTTAATACAACTGATTGCATTCTGCACCCTGGAGTGTGGTGCAGTGGTGCTTATACTACCCATGTTGACTCCGCCTGCAGACGGCGAGTACCCTGGAGGCTGATCAAGCATGCAATGCGTCCAATTCAACCTATACCCAGCTTTAATACAACTGATTGCACTCTGCACCCTGGAGTGTGGTGCAGTAGTTCTACTACTACCCGTGTTGACTCCGCCTGCAGACGGCGAGTACCCTGGGGGCTGATCAAGCATGCAATGCGTCCAATTCAACCTATACCCAGCTTCAATACAACTGATTGCAGTCTGCACCCTGGAGTGTGGTGCAGTAGTGCTTGTACTACCCGTGTTGACTCCGCCATCAGACGGCGAGTACCCTGGAGGCTGATCAAGCTTGCAATTCGTCCAATCCAACCTATCCCCATCTTCAATATCATCAGTACGGACACAATCTAAAAAAGCTTTTTGGCTTTTCTTAGCAGCTTCTAGGAAGCTCGCTCATTGGTTAGTCGCTGTTGCCTCCTCCACCAGGACCTTCTCGCCAGCCTTCTCCTCCTCTGCCTTGGCTTCTGCCAGCGCCTTCATCTTCCTCTGCCTCTCCTGCTCGTTCTGCCCGAACCTATTGCTTAGTCGATGTTGCCTCCTCCACCACCACCTTCTTGCAAGCCTTCTCCTCCTCTGCCTTGGCTTCTGCCAGCGCCTTCATCTTCCTCAGCCTCTCCTGCTCGTTCTGCCCGAACCTATTACTTAGTCGATGTTGCCTCCTCCACCACCACCTTCTCGCTAGCCTTCTCCTCCTCTGCCTTGGCTTCTGCCAGCGCCTTCATCTTTCTCTGCCTCTCCTGCTCGTTCTGCCCGAACCTATTGCTTAGTCGATGTTGCCTCCTCCTCCACCAGCACCTTCTCCTCCTCTGCCTTGGCTTCTGCCAGCGCCTTCATCTTCCTCTGCCTCTCCTGCTCATTCTGCCCAAAGTTGTTGTCAGGCTCGTCCAACAGCCTTTGTCGAATCATCTCATCCTCCACGGCTGGGAGCATGACCACTCCCATGGGGGCGTAGTTATCGTCCACAACAATAGCAGCCTGGTGGATGGGTGGGTGGGTGGCAGGGGTTTAGGGTGGTGAGAAGGAGGGTGGGTGGGTGACAGGGGGCAGGGTGAGGGGGGGTAGGTGGGAGGGGGTGGGTGGAGGGAGGGAGGGAGGGAGGGAGGGAGGGAGTTGTTCATCCTCCACGGCTGGGAGCTTGACCACTCCCATGGAGGCGTAGTTATCGTCCACGACAATAGCAGCCTGGTGAGTAGGTGAGAGGGGGTGGGAGGGGGTCAGGGTGTATGTGCTGGTGGTGTTGGTGGTCAAAGGGAGTGTAGAGTGGTAAGGGGTGGTTGAGGTAGGTGGTGCCTCAGCCAACCACAACAATCTCTTTCACATCATCTCATCCTCCACAGCCTGGAGCACCAGGTTTTAGGGTTTAGGGTTCATGGTTTAAGGTTTGGGGTTTGATCATCTCATCCTCCACAGCCAGGAGCACGACCACTCCCAAGGGGGCGTAGTTATGGTCCACAACAATAGCAGCCTGGTGGGTGGGTTGGTGGCAGGGGTTTAGGGGGGCAGGTTGAGAGGGGGGACAGGGCGAGAGGGGGGCAGGTTGAGAGGGGGGCAGGTTGAGAGGGGTGCAGGTTGAGAGGGGTGCAGGTTGAGAGGGGTGCAGGTTGAGAGGGGTGCAGGTTGAGAGGGGGGCAGGTTGAGAGGGGTGCAGGTTGAGAGGGGGGCAGGTTGAGAGGGGGGCAGGTTGAGAGGGGGCAGGTTGAGAGGGGACAGGGTGAGAGGGGGGCAGGTTGAGAGGGGGGCAGGTTGAGAGGGGGACAGGGTGAGAGGGGGGCAGGTTGAGAGGGGGGCAGGTTGAGTGGGGGGCAGGTTGAGAGGGGGACAGGTTGAGAGGGGGGGCAGGTTGAGAGGGGGGCAGGTTGAGAGGGAGGCAGGTTGAGAGGGGGGCAGGTTGAGAGGGGGGCAGGTTGAGAGGGGCACACCCACACATAAACTTACACACCCACACATACACTTACACACCCAAGCACACCCACACATACACTTACACACCCAACCACACCCACACAGAAAAGGAAAAACAAAAAAGGACCAAGGAACAAATAAAAAACAAACCAAACCACAAAAAAACATTACACTGACACAACTAACCACACACAACACATACACGGACACACCAAACCACACCACACATCAATTACACACAAAACCACCACAACCACACATAAACAGTAACAAAAAAAAACATACACTTACAAACCCACACATAACACTTGCACACCCACAAACACCAACACATACACTGACAAAACCCAACCACACCCAAACATAAACTTACAAACCACAAACATACACTTAACAACACAAACACAACCAACAAAATAAAATGGCACAACCCACACATACACTTACACACCCAACCACACCCACACATACACTTACACACCCACACATACACTTACACACCCAACCACACCCACACATACACTTGCACACCCACACATACACTTACACACCCAACCACACCCACACATACACTTACACACCCAACAACACCCACACATGTTTTTATAATAAATTGTAGCAGCCTCACCTGTGTCCTTTTCCGAAACCAAAAACAGCCTCACCTGTTTCTTTTTCCGAAACCAAAATCAGCCTCACCTATGTTTTTTTCTGAAACCAAACAGCCTCACCTGTGTCTTTTTCCGAAACCAAAATCAGCCTCACCTGTGTTTTTTTCTTCACCATAGCTAACCTTGCCTGTTCCAAGGGTAGGGTGTGGCGCACGTAGAGAGAGGTAGAGACACTCATCACTCCTTCAACTGCGGCAAATGGGTGAGGTGGGGGAGGGTGTGTGTGTTGAGGGTGTGGTGGTGCAGGTGAGTGGGTGGAGGTCTAGATATGCGTGTGTGTGTGTGTGTGAGGGTGTGGTGGACATAGAGAGAGGTAGCGAGACTCATCACTCCTTCGACTGCAGCAAATGGGTGAGGGGGGGGAGGGGATGGGGGGAGGACGAGGGTGTGTGGGTGTGGGTGCAGGTTAGTGGGTGGAGGTGTAGATATGTGTGTGTGTGTGAGGGTGTGGTGGACATAGAGAGAAATAGCGACACTCGTCACTCCTTCAACTGCAGCGAATGGGTGAGGTGGGGGAGGGCGAGGGCGTGTGAGTGTGGGTGCAAGTGAGTGGGTGGAAGTGCAGATATGCATGGGTGTGTGTGGGTGTGAGGGTGTGGTGAACATAGAGAGAGGTAGCGACACTCATCCACTTCAACTGCAGCAAATGGGTGAGGTGGTGGTGGTGGTGGTGGTGGTGGTGTATGGGGGGGGCGGTAAGCGTGTGGGCGTGAGGGTGTGTGGGTGTAGGTGGTTTGGTGAGTGGGTGGAGGTGTAGATGTGTGTGTGTGTGGGTGTGAGGGTGTGGTGGACATAGAGGGAGGTAGCGACACTCATCACTCCTTCAACTGCGCTGCATGGGTGAGGTGTGGGAGAGGGAGGGCGAGGGTGTGTGCTGAGGGTGTGTGTGGGTGTGAGGGTGAGGGTGTGTGTGTGTGGGTGTGGGTGCAGGTGCAGATATGCGTGGGTGTGTGTGGGTGTGTGTGGGTGTGGGTGCAGGTGCAGATATGCGTGTGTGTGTGTGGGTGTGAGGGTGTGTAGGTGTGGGTGCAGGTGCAGATATGCGTGGGTGTGTGTGTGGGTGGGTGTGAGGGTGTGTGGGTGTGGGTGCAGGTGCAGATATGCGTGGGTGTGTGTGTGTGTGGGTGTGAGGGTGTGTGGGTGTGGGTGCAGGTGCAGACATGCGTGGTGTGTGTGGGTGTGAGGGTGAGGGTGTGTGGGTGGGTGTGAGGGTGTGTGGGTGTGGGTGCAGGTGCAGATATGCGTGGGTGTGTGTGTGGGTGGGTGTGAGGGTGTGTGGGTGTGGGTGCAGATATGCGTGGGTGTGTGTGGGTGTGAGGGTGTGTGGGTGTGGGTGCAGGTGCAGATATGCGTGGGTGTGTGCGGGTGTGAGGGTGAGGGTGTGTGGGTGTGGGTTAGATAGGCGTGGGTGGTGTGTTGGTGTGCAGGCTGGTGGGGTGTGGGGTGGCAGGGGCAGATATGCCGTGGGTGTGTGTGGGTGTGGGTTGAGGGTGTGTGGGTGTGGGTGACAGTGGCAGATATGCGTGGGTGTGTGTGTGGTGGGGGGTGTGAGGGTGTGTGGGTGTGGGTGCAGTGTGCAGATATGCGTGGGTGTTGTGCGGGTGTGACGGGTGAGGGTGCTGTGGGGCGTGGGTTTAGATATGCGTGGTTGTGTGTGGGTGTGGTAGGGCGTGTGGGTGCAAGGATGCAGAATATGCCGTGGGTGGGTCGTGGGTGTGGGGGTGAGGGTCGTTGGGTGTGGGGCAGGTGGCAGATATGCGTGGTTGTGTGTGGGTGTTGGGTGTAGAGGGGGTGTGGTGGGTGTGGGTGCAGGTTGCAGATATTGCGTTGGGGTGTGTGGGTGTGGGTGTGAGGGGTGTGTGTGGGTGTGTGGGTGTGGGTCTGCAGGTGCAGATATGCGGGGGTGGGTGGTATGTGTGGGTGGTGAGGGTGTGTGTGGGTGTTGTGTGTGGGTGCAGGTGGCAATTGCGTGGGTGTGTGTGGGTGTGAGGGTGAGGGTGGTGTGGGTGTGGTGGTGCAGATAGGTGTGGTTGTGTGGGTGTGGGTGTGTGTGGGTGTCTGAGGGTGTTGGGTGTGGGTGTCATATGCAGATATCTTGGTTTGTGTTGTGTGGGTGTGAGGGTGTTTGTGGGTGTGGTGGTGGGTGGTGTGTGCAGTGCAGACATATTCGTGGGTGTGTGTGTGGTTGTGGGTGCAGTCAGATAGCGTGGGTGTGTGGTGTGTGTGGGTTGAGGGTTGTGGGTGTGGGGTGCAGTGGCAGGTATGCGTGGGTGTGTGTGGTGTGGGTTGTGAGGGTTGTGTGGGTGTGGGTGCAGGTGCAGATATGCGTGGGTGTGTGTGGGTGTGGGTGTGAGGGTGTGGGTGGGTGTGTGGGTGTGGTGGCGGTGGCAGATAGCGTGGGGTTTGTGGGTGTGGGTGTTTGTGAGTGTTTGTGGGTGTGTGGGTGGTGGGTGCGGTGCAGCTATGCGTGGGTTTGTGTGGTGTGTAGGTGAGGATGTGGTGGGGGTGGGTGCGATATTGTGGGTGGTGGGTGGGTTGAGGGTGTGTGTGTGTGGGTGTGTGTGTGTGTGGGTTGGGTGTGAGTGTGTGTGTGTGGTGGTGTGACGGGTGTTGTTGGGTTGTGGGTGGGTGTTGGGTGTGGGTGCAGGTGCCAGATTTGCGTGGGTGTGTGTGTGGTGTGGGTGGTGGGGTGTTGTGTTGTGAGGTGTGTGGGGTGTGGGTGGCAGTGCAGATATGCGTGGTGGTGTGTGGGTGTGAGTGGTGTGGGTGTGGGGACTCTGCAGTTGCAAATATTCGTGTGGTGTGTGTGGGTGTGGGGTGAGGGTGTGTGGGTGGGGTGGCAGATATGGCATGGGTGTGTGTGGGTGTGAGGGTGTGGTGGGTGTGTGTTGCATGTGCAGGATATGCGTGTGGGTGTGTGTGGGTGGGGTGTGAGGTGAGGGTGTGTGGTGTGGGTGGGTGCAGTTGAGATCTGCGGGGTGTGTGCGGGTTGTTAGGGTGAAGGGTGTGTGTGTGTGGTGTGTGGGGTGTGGGTGCAGGTGCAATATGCCATGGGTGTTGTGGGTGTGGGTGTGAGGGTGTGTGTGGGTGTGTGGGTGTGTGTGTGTGTGGGTGTGGGTGCAGGCGGCAGAGTCTGCGTGGGTTTGTGTGGGATTAGGGTGTGTGGGTGTGGTGCGTGCAGACATGCGTGGGTGTGTGGGGTGATGTGAGGGTGTGGGGTGCAGGTGCAGATATGCCGTGGGTGTTGGGTGTGAGGGTGTTGTGGGTGGGGTGCAGTGCAGATATCGTGGGTGTTTGTGTGTGTGGTTGTGATGGTGAGGGTGGGTGCGTTTGGTGTGGGTGCAGTGCATATATGCGTGTGTTGTGTGTGTGTGTGTGTGTGTGTGTGTGTGTGTGGGTGCAGGTGCAGATATGCGTGGGTGTGTGTGTGTGTGGGTGTGAGGGTGAGGGTGTGCGTGTGTGTGTGGGTGCAGGTGCAGATATGCGTGGGTGCGTGTGTGTGTGTGTGTGTGTGTGTGTGGGGTTGCATGTGCAGATATTGCGTGTGTGTGGTGTGTGTGTGGGTGTGAGGTGAGGGTGTGTTTTTGTGTGTGGGTGAAGGTTTCAATAGCGTGGGTGCGTGTGGGGTGGGTTGGTGTGGGGGCAGGTGCAGATATGCGTTGTGTGTGTGGGTGTGAGGGTTGTGTGGGTGTGGTGCAAGTCAGAATGCGTGGTGTGTTGGGTGTGAGGGTGAGGGTGTGTGGGTGTGGGTGCAGGTGCAGAAATGCGTGGGTGTGTGTGGGTGTGAGGGTGAGGGTGTGTGGGTTGGGAGTCAGGTGTCAAATGCTTGGGTGGTGTGTGGGTGTGAGGGTGAGGGTGGGTGGGTGTGGGTGCAGATGCAGAAATGCGTGGGTGTGGGTGGGTGTGAGGGTGTGTGGGTGTGGGTGCAGGTGCAGAAATGCGTGGGTGTGTGTGGGTGTGAGGGTGAGGGTGGGTGGGTGTGAGGGTGTGTGGGTGTGGGTGTGGTGGACATAGAGAGAGGAAGCGACTCTTATCACTGGGGAACGTCAACTAATATTAGTGTTTGAAAAAGTGATATTAAGTAATATTATTATAGTGTCACAATACTATTGGTTTTTCAAATAAATTAGAAATTCTGGTGCGACGGCTCGTTCGACAAATATTATATAATATTATATAATATTATTTATTCACTAATATTATATTACATAGTCGACCCCTACTTATCACTCCTTCAACTGCAGCACATGGGTGAGGTGGGGGTGGGGGGGGTGGGGGGGGGGGGCGGTAAGCATGAGGGCATGAGGGTGTGAGGGTGTGAGGGTGTAGGTGGTAAGGTGAGTGGGTGGAGGTGTAGATATGCGTGTGTGTGTGTGAGTGTAGGTGTGGTGGACATTGACAGAGGTAGCGACACTCATCACTCCTTCAACTGCAGCATATGGGTGAGGTGGGTGAGGGGTGTGGTGGTGGTGGTGGGGTGGGTGGGGGGGGGGGGGGCTTGAGGGTGTAAGGGTGCAGGTGAGTGGGTGGAGGTGTAGATATGCGTGTGTGTGTGGGAGTGTGAGGGTGCAGGTGAGTGGGTGGAGGTGTAGATGTGCGAGGGTGTGTAGGAGTGTGAGGGTGTGGGTGTGGTGGGTGTGGGTGGGGTGGGGTGGGGGATCAGGAGAGTGTCTGTGTATGTGTGTGTGCGTGTGTGTGTGATGTGTGGTGTGTGAGTGTGTGGGTGTGGTGGTGTGTGGGTGAGGTGGGGGATCAGGAGAGTGTCTGTGTGTATGTGTGTGTGTGATGTGTGGTGGGTGGGTGGGTGGGTGTGATGTGTGGTGGGTGGGTGAGGTGGGGGATCAGGAGAGTGTCTGTAAGCGTGAGGGCGCGAAGGTGTAGGCGGTTAGGTGGTTAGGTGAGTGGGTGGAGGTGGAGGTATGCGTGGGTGTAGATGTGGGTCTAGGTGGTTGCAACCAACATGTGCTTTCTCATGGGACACAGTCTATGCATGCAAATATAAAACATATAAAAACGTGCTGTATCATGGGACACAGTCGATATATACAAATATAAACAAAATACAAACGTGCTGTCTCATGGGAAAAAGTCGATATATGCAAATACATAAAAAACAAAAACGTGCTGTCTCATGGGACACAGTCGGTTTATACAAATATATAAAAAAAAAACGTGCTGTCTCGTGGGGCTCAGTCAATATATACAAATATACAAAAAAACGTGCTGTCCCACGGGACACAGTCGATATATACAAATATATAAAAAAACGTGCTGTCTCGTGGGGCTCAGTCGATATAATAAAAAAGGCAACCAACCTGTGCTGTCTGGTGGGGTCATTTCAATATAGATCAATAGCAAAGAAAGAAAAAAGAAAGAAAAAGAAAGAAAAAGAAAGAAAAGAAAGAAGAAGAAACCAACCTGTGCTGTCTGGTGGGGTCATTTCAATATAGATCAATAGCAAAGAAAGAAAAAAGAAAGAAAAAGAAAGAAAAAGAAAGAAAAGAAAGAAGAAGAAACCAACCTGTGCTGTCTGGTGGGGTCATTTCAATATAGATCAATAGCAAAGAAAGAAACAAGAAAGAAAAAGAAAGAGAAAGAAGAAGAAACCAACCTGTGCTGTCTGGTGGGGTCATTTCAATATAGATCAATAGCAAAGAAAGAAACAAGAAAGAAAAAGAAAGAGAAAGAAGAAGAAACCAACCTGTGCTGTCTGGTGGGGTCATTTCAATATAGATCAAAAGTTGATATAAACAAATAGCAAAGAAAAAAAAGGTTCCTACCTGTGCCGTCTCGTGGGCCACAGTCGATATGACAAAAAGGAAAAAAGGAAAAAAGGAAAAAAGAAAAAAAGGTTCCTACCTGTGCCGTCTCGTGGGCCACAGTCGATATGACAAAAAGGAAAAAAAGAAAAAAGAAAAAAAAAGGAACCAACCTGTGCTGTCTCGTGGGGTTTCGTCAACATGAAGAAAAAGAGAAAAAGAAAAATGAAAAAGAAAAAAGAAAAAGAAAAAAGAAAAAAGAAAAAAGAAAAAAGAAAAAAAAGGAAAAGAAGCAACCAACCTGTGCTGTCTCGTGGGGGTTCGTCAACATGAAGAAAAAGAAAAAAAGAAAAAAGGAAAAAGGAAAAGAAGCAACCAACCTGTGCTGTCTCGTGGGGTCTCGTCAATTGGCTCCGCCCCCCAGAACAACGTCTTCTCTGCCAGGTACATCTCCCGCAAGGCGCTTTCGAATCGGTGGCTGAAGATTCCCTCCATGTAATCCGTGAGAAGGGAGGCAGTACCAATGGCAGCCAGCAGCGGTACGAGCAGGCCGGTATCTCTGTATAAGGAAATTGTAATCGGTGAGAAGCGAGGCAGTACCGATGGCGACCAGCAGCGGTACAAGCAGGCCAGTACCTCTGAGTGAGGAAAGTTAGGGTTAGGGTTAGGGTTGGCTTAGGCTTTGGTAAGGGTTTGAGTGGAGATACTGTTTTAGTTTTCATCTTTGACCCCCCTCCGCCCCCCCCCCTCTCTTTCCCTCCACGCACACCATTTCCCTCCCTCCGCCCCCCCCCCCCATCCCCCCCCCTCCCCACCCACATCCGCTTCCCCCCCCTCCACCCACACCCCACCCACACACCCTCTCCCCCTTTCACCTTGAAATTTCCACCATGCGTGACATAGCTGTCAAGGGGGCCCTGCAGGATGCCCCCCCCCCTCCCCCCCCCTTCCCCTGCTCACCTTGTAATCTCCACCATGAGGGCCATAGCTGTCAAGGGGGCCCTGCAGGATGCCCCCAGTACCGCCGCTGCCCCCACGACAATCAGACTCGTGGGCTCAGGGATCGGCAGAGGACCACTTGCCAGCGCGTGGGCCATAATATCACCCACAATGGCTCCTAGGAACAAAGAGGGGGCGAAGAGGCCGCCCACTAGGCCACCGCCCACACACACGGAGGTGGCCACCACCTTGGCTGCTAGAAGTTGGAGCAGAGAGGCGGTGGAGGAGGCGGGGTCGGTGCTGCCGCTGAAAATCTCCTCAAGGTTGATGTAGCCATATTGAACCTGGGGGGGGCAGGGTTGGGTTGGGTTGGGTGGGGTGGGGTGAGGGATGTTATATTTTTGAACGAGGGAGAGGGTAGGCGAAGAGGCCTCCCACTAGGCCACCGCCCACACACACACGGAGGTGGCTGCTAGGAGTTGGAGCATCGAGGCGGTGGAGGAGGCGGGGTCGGTCCTGCCGCTGAAAATCTCCTCAAGGTTGATGTAGCCATATTGAACCTGGGGGGAGCAGGGTTGGGTTGGATTAGGTTGGGTAGGGTGAGGGATGTTATATTTTTGAACAAGGGAGAGGGTAGGCGAAGAGGCCTCCCACTCATGCCACCCCCACACCCAACGCACGAGGTGGCTGCTATGAGTGTGGGCAGGGAGTGCGTGGATAGTTGGGTTGGGTTGGGTTGGGTTGGGTTGGGTGAGGAATTTTTGGGTATGTTCGGGTTGGGCAGGGTCGGCGCTGCCGCTGAAAATCTCCTCAAGGTTGATGTAGCCGTATTGAACCTGGGGGAAGCAGGGTTGGATTTAGGGATGTTTTTGGGTGGGTTTGGGTTTTGGGTTGGAGCCGGAGTGGTTGGGTTGGGTGAGGATGTTTTGGGTTGGTTGGGTGCGTGGTTGGGTGGAATGCCGGGTTGGGTTTGGGTTTTCGTGATGGATGTTGGGTTGGGTTGGGTTGGGTGGAGCAGGGTTGGGTTGGGTTGGGGGAGGGATGTTGGGTTGGGTTGGGTTGGGGTGGAGCAGGGTGGGTTGGGTTGGTGAGGGATGTTAGGGTTGTTGGGTTGGGTGGAAGCATGGTGGGTGGGTGAGGGATTTAGGGTTGGGTTGGGTTGGGTGGCGCTGGTTGGGTTGGGTTGGGTGGGATGTTTGGGTTTGGGTTGGTTTGGGTGGAGCAGGTTTTGGGTTGGGTTGGGTGAGGGATGTTTGGGTTGGGTTTTTTTTTTTTTTTGGGTTGGTTGGAGCAGTTGGGTTTGGTGATGGATGTTAGGGTTGGTTGGGTTGGGTGGAGCTGGTTGGGTTGGGTGAGGGAGTTTGGGGTTGGGTTGGGTTGGGTTGAAGCAGGGTGGGGTTTGGGTTTGGTGAGGGATGTAGGGTTTGGGTTGGTTGGGTGGAGAAGGGTTTGGGTTGGGTGAGGGATGTTTGGGTTTTCGATTGGGTTTGTTGAGCAGGTTTGGGTTGGGTTTTGGGTTGGGTGAGTGATTTTGGGTTTGGGTGGGTTGGGTGAGCATGGTTGGTTTGGGTTGGGTGATGGATTTTTGGGTTTGGGTCGGGTTGAGGTGGAGCAGGGTTGGGTTGGGTTGTGTGTGGGTGGGGCGGGGCAGAGTGCAAAGCAAAGAGGTGTGGGTGTGGGATGTGCAAGTGTGTGTGTGTAATACAGCTGCCTCCTGCTTCCTAAGATGTCGAGCCGCAGGTGTGTGTGCTTTTGTGTGTGTGTGTGTGTGTGTGTGTGTGGTGGTGGTGGTGGTGGTAGGTAATACAGCCGCCCTCCTGCTTCCTAAGAAGATGAGCCGCAGGTGTGTGTGTGTGTGCACAGGGCAGCAACCTGATCACTGTGGAGGAGTGTGTGTCTGTGTGTGTTGGGGGGTGGGGAGTGTGGTGTGTGTGGGGGGGGGGGGGGGGGGGGCGTGTGCTTGAATGTGTGGGTGATTGTGTTTGTGTGCTTGTGCGTTGTGGGGTGAGTGTGTAATACGGCCGCCTTCATGCTTCCTAATAAGATGAGCCGCGTTGTGTGTGTGTGTGCGCGTGTACGGAAAGGTGCGTGTGGGTGGGTGGTGGGTGGGCGTGGTGGGTGGGTGTGTGTGTGTGTGGTGGGGGGGGGGGGGCTTGTGCTTGATGTGTGTGTGCTTGTGCGTGTGTGGGTGAGTGTGTAATACGGCCGCCCTCATGCTTCCTAAGAAGATGAGCCGCGGTGTGTGTTGTGTGCGCGTGTACAGGAAGAGGTGCGTGTGTGTGTGCGTGTGTGTGGGTGTGTGTGGGGGGGGAGGGGGGGGGGGGGGGGGGGCGGAGAGCAAAGCGAGCAGCCCGAGGGGGTCGGTCGGCATTCCGACTAGTTCAGCTAGACCCATGCGTCACCATGCACTGCAGTCCATCCAAGCCAAGCCAAGCCAAGCCACATGACACACCACTCACCATGCAGTGCAGACAGGCAATGTGTTGGCAAAAATTCAAACAGTGGCAGTAAAAAATAAAAGGGGCAGTACTGAGCAGTAAAAAAACAAAAGGGGGCAGTACTGAGCAGTAAAAAACAAAAGGGGGCAGTACTGAGCAGTAAAAAAACAAAAGGGGGCAGTACTGACAGTAAAAAACAAAGGGGGCAGTATGAGCAGTAAAAAAAAAGGGGGCAGTACTGAGCAGTAAAAAACTAAAGGGGGCAGTACTGAGCAGTAAAAAACAAAAGGGGGCAGTACTGAGCAGTAAAAAACAAAAGGGGGCAGTACTGAGCAGTAAAAAAACAAAGGGGGCAGTACTGAGCAGTAAAAAAACAAAAGGGGGCAGTACTGAGCAGTAAAAAAACAAAAGGGGGCAGTACTGAGCAGTAAAAAAACAAAAGGGGGCAGTACTGAGCAGTAAAAAAACAAGGTGGCTGTAAAAAAAAGAAACAGTGGCACGGAGTGGCAGTAAAAAACAAGGTGGCTGTAAAAAAAACAAGATAAAAACAGTGGCAGTAAAAAACAAGGTGGATGTAAAAAAAAGAAACAGTGGCACGGAGTGGCAGTAAAAAACAAGGTGGCTGTAAAAAAAACAAGATAAAAACAGTGGCAGTAAAAAACAAGGTGGCTGCAAAAAAAAGAAACAGTGGCACGGAGTGGCAGTAAAAACAAGGCGGCTGTAAAAAAAAACAAGATAAAAATAGTGGCAGTAAAAAACAAGGTGGCCGTAAAAAAAGGAACAGTGGCACGGAGTGGCAGTAAAAAACGAAAAAGGGGCAGTAAAGAAAGAAAAGAAAAACAGTAGCAGTACAAAAACAAAATAGTGGCAGTAGAAAAAAAACAAAGTGGCAGCTTGAGTGGCAGTACAAAACAAAAATACGAATAGTGGTAATTTCTTTTTTAATTCAATATAAAACAGCCAATATTGTTTCAAAATGCATGGGGGGCTGAAGAATTGAAACACCCAAATAATTATTCATAAATAAATACATAAATATATAAAATGCTGTGGGGCTGACGAGTTGAAACACCCAAATAATTATTCATAAATAAATACATAAATATATAAAATGCTTTGGGGCTGACGAGTTAAAACACCCAAATAATTATTCATAAATAAATACATAAACATATAAAATGCTTTGGGGCTGACGAGTTGAAACACCCAAATAACAATTCATAAATAAATACTTAAATATATAAAATGCTTTGGGGCTGACGAGTTGAAACACCCAAATAATTAGTCATAAATAAATACATAAATATATAAAATGCTATGGGGCTGACGAGTTGAAACACCCAAATAATTATTCATAAATAAATACATAAATATATAAAATGCTTTGGGGCTGACGAGTTGAAACACCCAAATAATTATTCATAAATAAATACATAAATACATAAAATGCTTTGGGGCCGACGAGTTGAAACACCCAAATAATTATTCATAAATAAATACATAAATATATAAAATGCTATGGGGCTGACGAGTTGAAACACCCAAATAATTATTCATAAATAAATACATAAATATATAAAATGCTTAGGGGCTGACGAGTTGAAACACCCAAATAATTATTCATAAATAAATACATAAATATATAAAATGCTTTGGGGCTGACGAGTTGAAACACCCAAATAATTATTCATAAATAAATACATAAATATATAAAATGCTTTGGGGCTGACGAGTTGAAACACCCAAATGATAATTTATAAATAAATACATAAATATATAAAATGCTTTGGGGCTGACGAGTTGAAACACCCAAATAATTATTCATAAATAAATACATAAATACATAAAATGCTTTGGGGCTGACGAGTTGAAACACCCAAATAACAATTCATAATAAATACATAAATATATAAAATGCTTTGGGGCTGACGAGTTGAAACACCCAAATAATTATTCATAAATAAATACATAAATATATAAAATGCTATGGGGCTGACGAGTTGAAGCACCCAAATATTAATTTATAAATAAATACATAAATATATAAAATGCTTTGGGGCTGACGAGTTGAAACACACAAATAATTTGAAGGTACCTACTGAAATGATTATTCATAAAAGGTACCTCCTGTAATAATTAGATG